>CATIWR010123202.1:0-72320 GCA_949677035.1 Omphalea diandra | reverse complement strand
ATATATATATATATATATATATATATATATATTAGTTTTACTAATTAACTCAATCAATTATTATATATTATCAAAATTAGACTATTTATTAATTATAAATTAGTAGTAAATATTACAAAAATTAACATTTAATTTGTAAGTTATTAGTTATAATTTATTAAATCATCACTTATTATTTTAGTTATTGAATGATTAAAAGTGAAAAATATAAAATTTATTGTATTTTAGTTCATAAAGATAACAAATGCGAAGTTTAATTTTCAATAAACTGAAATAGCTGAATACCTGAATTGAAATTAAACTGAATCTAACCGTCCCGAAAAAAGTAACATTGAACTAAATCATTCTAAATTTATAAGAAATTGAATCAAACCTAACCAAAAATTTAAGACAATACCGATTTTCTATTTTTTTAAATCTTTAAAATTTTGATCCGGTTCTAGAGATTTTCAAATCCATAAATTGAAATGAATCATGCTGACCTTTACCACCACCTAGGCAAATTCCTAATTTAGTTGCGGGAAAATTGTTTTATAATTTTTTATTTTCTTTTTATACTCTCTTTCTTTTTACTATATCTCTTTATTTAATTTTTTTCTATTATATCTTTTTAGTTGTTATAACTTTTTTTTTTTTCATTTTCAATTATACAATGCATTTTCACATTGAAATCCTCATTTTTCACTTTCACTGTAACCTAAACATACTCGATATTAAAATAAGTTATTAATTTAAGACAAATACCTTATAATAACATTAATGATCTAAAAAAACTATATTTTGTAAAAATATTCAAATATCATTAATTTAATATCATGTACCATATAAATTAATAATTTATAACGCAACAATATTTACATCATTAAGACATAGTGTTTCAAATAATTTAATATAATCGACATATAAAACTTTTCATCATTGAACACAATCATATTGATATTTTTACCAATTACATACAATAAAGATATTGGTGCAATTTGATTGATTAATACCTAAAATAAGAATACTTTCTTTAGCTAATTTACAAAGTATGATAAGTTTTAATAAAAAAATTATAGAGTGTGATAAGTTTTAATAATATAAAATAGTTATACATACGTTTTAGTTAATTTAAATAATGAGATAAGTTTTAATAATGTAAATGGGTAGTATATAAGTACTAAGAGTGAAAATATAATTTAATTGGAGTATATCAAATTTTATGATGAGTGTAAAGAGAAAATGAGATGTTGCAAATAAAATTCAACCCCTTTTAAATTTTTTACCCTTTTAATTTAGCAACTTTTTTTTTTTCAATCATAAAAAATTTTTACAATAAATTTTCAATTGCACAACCTTTTTTTTTTTTATCTTGAAATTCTAAAGTTTCGTTTAAATTAAAAAGATTAAAATTTATAAATTCATGAATTAAAAAAATATAAATCTTTAATGAATTTTTTATTTCATAAATTTAAAAATTGTAATTTGCTTGTTATACATTTGAAATTTATAGAATTTAAAGGTAATTTTAAATTTTAAAAAATTGAATAAATTTTTTTTGTTTGTTAAAATGAGAAATTTGACAAAAATTCAAATTTTAATAGATGATAAATTTGATATACAAAAGTAAATTTTATATACATAACAATTAAGTTATAATTCTAAAATTTGTGAAATAAAAAATTCATTAAAAACCTTGATTTATTAATTTCATGAATTTCAAAATTTATAAATTTTAATTCAAACGAGACTTTAGGATTTCAAGATGAAAAAAAAGTTTTGTACAATTGAAAAAAGATTGTAAATTTTTTTTTATGTTTGAGAAAAAAATTGTAAAAATTAAAGGCTGAAAAAGAGAAAAAGGATATTATAAAAAAGAAAATTTTAAATAAATAAAGATTATAAAAAGAAATGAAATTTAAGTAGAAAATGAAAGGTTGGAAATAGAATTTTTCATAAATTTCCCTTCAGTTACAGGCCATGCCGCGTGCATGCGGCCCAGAAACAAATCAACGAAAGCCCAAGGCCAGAGCATTCACCCTCAAAATCTGTTTGGCGCCATCACCCGCTCACCCACCGTTGCATTCGCCCTCGCGGCGCCACGCTGTAAGCCAAAAGAAAAGTAGGGCGGCAAGAGAGAGTGAAAAAGATGACGGAGGTAGTATCGCTTATGGACATCGATGACGACTACAACGACAACAACAACCCGGATAAGAACGATGCGTCGAAAATAAACAAGGGCAAAAACGTAGTTGTAGCAGTCACTTCTCCCGACACTAAGGCTACTCCATGGGTGGAGAAGTATCGGCCTCAGTCACTCGCCGACGTCGCTGCTCATCGCGACATTGTCGATACCAGTAATCATTTCCGCCTCTCCTCCCCCTGCTTTTCACCTAGGGTTTTGTGGTTTTCAATTTATAATGCGTGCATTATATTTGTTTTTTTCCCCCACTAATATTAGCATTTTTGTATTGATTTTATCATTTAGTTAGGTTAAGCTAATCCGATTATTCAATTAGTCGATAGGAACTTATAACTTTAGAAATTGGAAGAATCCGAGTTTATTTTATGAATTTTATTTTATTCCTATGAAATATTATTGTTTATAGTCTTTTATTTTTTTAAAAAAAATTTATTTTCTATAAATACTCAAATTGGATCGATCACCAATGTATGGGTTTTGATAAAGCAAATTGGTGTTATCATTATTTTCTATTTGGTTATGGTGCAAATGATAAAAAGTAGTTAAAAAAAAAATGTTAGTGCGTTGAGTGTTGGGTTTTCAATTTTGCATCGTAATGTTTGTCAGTAATGCGTTATTGTTTTTGGTTGTGTTTTTGAATGAGCAGTTGATAGGCTGACCAGTGAAAACAGATTGCCCCATCTCTTACTGTATGGCCCTCCTGGCACTGGAAAGACTTCTACCATTCTTGCTGTGGCGCGAAAACTGTATGGAGCACAGTACCATAATATGATTCTAGAGCTGAATGCATCTGATGACAGGGGAATTGATGTCGTACGACAGCAGATACAGGATTTTGCTAGCACTCAGAGCTTCTCGTTTGGGTAAGTTTTTCTCGTTTTTATGTGATTTTGCACAGTTCATATTTTTATGCTGTATTGATGACTGAATGTCACTTTTTTGTTGTTTTCGCTCATAGCGATTTAGCACTATTTTTTCTCCCACCTTTTTTCTTTGGCCTTGATTGTGGGTTTTGAGTGGTCAATGAGATAATGGCTATTTTTGATACCTTCCATAGTACAGAGAGGAGTTATTCATTATATCATTGCTGTTTTCACTCTACTTTGAAGCTCCGAAAATTTCTGAACTGCGTAGTCCTTAGTGTAACCCTAAAATAAGTAATTTCTCTGGTCAAGTTAAAGAATGATATACACATATGTTTGCATTTTTATTCTTATTTTATATCTGAGTCTATTTTGTTTCCTTAGTGTTGGCCAATGTAAATTTCTTTAGGACTGAAAATTGCTGCCAATGGCTCTTTATCGTCATAGCTGATTACCTAAGAGTTTGATGTTTACAGTGCAAAGTCATCTGTAAAGTTGATCTTACTAGATGAGGCAGATGCCATGACAAAGGATGCACAATTTGCCTTGCGTAGAGGTACTGATTGTTATTCATCACTGTTTTTGGTGTCCCAGCTCCTAGTTATTTCCTGAGACTACTTTTATGCTGCTTATTTGTGGTTCAGTGATTGAGAAATACACCAAAAACACTCGATTTGCGCTGATTTGTAATCATGTGAACAAGATTATTCCAGCACTACAGTCTAGATGTACTCGATTTCGATTTGCTCCTCTTGATCCTATAAATGTTACTGAACGACTCAAACATGTTATAGAATCTGAAAGGTAAGAGTTTGTTTTCTGGTACTTTACTGTGTAAATTGGATGATCCCTGGTTATCTTTGATTGTTAAATGTAATATCTGTGTTTTGGCTTTGGCACCAATATCAATTCCAAAGTTTTAAATAATTAGAAAAGCATGTCAACCATATTATTTAGGAACCTCTTTTTCAAAATTGCTGCAGATGGATGGGAAAACGTTTTATATAGTTAAATAACTAAGTTGTACTAGTTCTTGTGAAGTTTCTTCTTTCGAAGAAGGAAAGGTTGATAACTTGTAGTTCTACATTGCTGATCCAATATGTGATTGCTGTTTTCTTCCAACAACTGGCCATGCACTTGGTCTTTATTGGGATGAATGTAGGTTCTTTTTTGTTGCTTTTATTATTTTTTTTTTGGAGGTACAGGGGATCTGTTTGAAGGAAATGTTCAAGTTTATAGGAAAAAGACTATCAGCCTGCTTTACAGAAGTGGTCATTGTTTTGATTTGGCTTATTTAAATAATAATCATCCTGTAGTACCTTAATTCTTTTCTTTTTTTTTTTCCTTGAATTAGGCTTGATGTATCTGAGAGTGGCTTAGCAGCACTTGTACGACTTAGCAATGGCGATATGAGAAAGGCTTTGAACATCTTGCAGGTTCTGAGATTGTATTTTGATTTTTGTCGCGTATAATGTCCATATGTGATTGGGTGCTCAAGAAATAATAACTTCTTTTATTTCCTAATGTGCCAAGTGATCACTATAAAGGTCAATCTTTCTGTTTCTGGTTAAGTAGAATATTACGTAGTACTACGTGCTAGGATCTATTCTGTGTGTGCGCGTATGCAAGTGGGTAAACAAAATTGGGGAAATACAAGAAAGAATATTATTTTTTCTTTTTTTGGTTGTGTTGTTGTGATGTTTTTGTGTGTGTTTGGGGGGGGGGAGGTGGGGGGATTGAGGGAAGTGGGAGGGATAAAGATCACCTCCTGTTAGTATTTTAATAATGTCAGAAGGCATCATATAATGAAGCAAGCTTGAAGTAATTGGGATTCCAGTTATTTGCACTAGGGAGTGCAAATAGTTGAAACCCTCAATATAATCTGTTTGCACTCCTAGTAGCTGGAGCCAGTAATTAGGGCCAGAGATTGTGTTGCATAGCGCTTTGTAAATTTTTGTTTTGAAATGAATTAATTCCTTCACTGAGCAGTTGGTGACTACCTGTAAATATTAGTATCTTACATTATTTTTGTATGACAGTTATTCTTGTGAAAATTTTTTCTCGTTCTCCTCCTGTCCTTTATTTCTCTATATCTTGAATAGCTAAAACCATCTTTCTCAATCTAGCATAACTAAAGCCTTAAATATGATATGCAGCTATTACCAAATGAAGAGAGAAAATTATCCCTTGACGCTAATTACATTCTGGTTCCTGTTCGGCCTTTTGTATATATGAATCCAAAGTGAGAACCTTAATCCCATTTTCTGACATGCAGTCAACACACATGGCTTCGCAGCAAATTACAGAAGAAGCTGTATACCTGTGCACTGGAAATCCATTGCCCAGAGATATTGAGCAAATATCTTACTGGCTTCTGAATGAATCGTTTGCAGATAGTTTCAAACGTATATAACAATCTTTTCTATACATATCTGGTTGCTTATATAGCTTTAAAGTGCAGATTATGATTGATTTTTTATCATTCATTTTCTTTTCTACTCAATGCCTTGTAGGAATTTCTGAAATCAAGACAAAGAAAGGATTGGCACTGGTGGATATTGTCAGGGAAGTGACTATGTAAGTCCCATGCAATATTTTTTGATATCAACTTCTATGAATTTTGGTAGATATAACCTTTTCCATATTGTTCTAACAGGTTTGTTCTCAAGATTAAGATGCCATCAGATGTCAGAGTTCAATTGATTAATGACATGGCTGACATAGAGTATGTAACCTTGCCTTGGTCTTGTTTTATTGGCATCTTTTCTTGATTATGATCACGCAGACAAATGTAGAACTTCATATTATTTTATATGCAAGATGCTTGGTAATAACAGTTAGTTGTTTAATGGTACACTAGACCAATGTTGGTATGCATACATATGTATTTTTGTTTAGGGAGGCAGAAGTATTCTTTATGGCATCTGCCTGTACTCAGCAATTGTTTTAATGTGATGAGAAGAAAATTTTTTTCTTTTCAGTTCTGATTCCTCTTATAAGATTGTACTGTTTCCAAATTATTTCATAAGACAAGAAACTAATGATATAACTTTGGGAGTTAAGACTTTGAGGTCTTGGTTGAATTAGCCTGCTACTTTCTATTATCTATTGGGTGCAGTTAACTTTTGTGTGCAATGATGGTTAAGTGTTTAACGGTACAAATACAAGAGATCAATCTCGGTGCATATGTATTTTTGTTCAGGGAGGCATAAGTATTCTTTATGGAATTCGCCTGTATTGTCGGCAAATGTTTTAATGTTATGAGAAGAAAACCTTTTTTTTTTTCCCCAGTTTCAGGTTACTCTTATAAGATTATATTGTTTCTCAAATTATTTCATAAGACGAGAAACTAACAGTGGAACTTTGGGAGTGAAGCTTTTTGGGTCCTTGCTGAATTAGTTTTCTGCTTTCTGTACTCTGCAGGTACAGGTTAACTTTTGCGTGCAATGATAAATTACAACTTGGATCACTCATTGCTTCTTTTACACGGGCTCGATCTGCACTGGTTGCTGCAGCAAAATAGTTTATATGTATTGCTTCCATTCACCATATCACTTATGCTGATTTCAGCTTGAATATTGGCGTATGCGATACTCTACTCACGCATGTTAAAGAATGTAAATTTGCAAGTTAAAAGAGCTTTGACTAATGACGCTTGTAGACTATCTGAATTTCCCCATAATTCTATAGGTGGCATTTTGATCTCATAGGTTGCATCTATTTTTATTTGCATGAATGCGCACTAACAGCATCAAACATGGTTTTATCTTTGGTCGAACTAAAAACAGTTATTGAAGGGCTTATGTTAGTTTGGGCTAAAGGCTGTAGTAAATTATAATGTTGAATGACATTCTCAAAGCTGATGTTTCATCCCATTCCTTAGTGTGCTTGTCGTAGACTACATGCCTTTATTAGCAAATCCAACGGTCTCGTTTGTTCATAGCTTTCATGAAACAAATTTCGCAGCTGAAACTAGATCAAAGATTTCGTTCAGTATTAACTTTACCGACCAGGCATTCCGCACCATTTAATTAATCTGCTCAACAAACTAACTCTGGTGTAGTCAATTATTGTATCTTGTTTTTCTTCAACTGACATTCATTCATATCCTGGTTATTTTTGTTACATATAAAGGTTGATTTGCCAAAATAAATCATTACAAGCATAAGTACAGCTTAAGCCTACTAGCAAATACGCACCCTTCCAAGTGGAAAAGACTAAATTAATCATTTTCTCAAAGCTATTTCTCTATAACACGTTTGTTTTAAATGCTAACACCTAGAGACTGACCTGTACAGCAAACTCCTAAACAACTTTCATATTTTCCTATGCCGTGGGAATGACCCTCGACCTTTTCCTCTGCAAATTTAATAAACATTTTACACTTTACATGTCAGGCAGCAAAAATTTAATCACTACAAAACTGGACCTCAAACGATGTTAATACTTACAAAGCAAGTTAACTTGCAGCACCCATTGCATGAACCGAACATAAATGATTAGGAAACTCCCCTCATTTGGGTTGACTGCTCTACCTGATTTCAGTGCAGTTTCTTGTACAAATGACCTGAACCCCTTACAGGCTACAGGCTATCATTTTGATGTCCTGTTGGTCCACATAATCTCAATTTCAAGCGTTCTGGAAGAGCCATCTTTGTTACTTTCATGGTTGAGGCTGAATAATCCATTGTATACGCCCTCTGTAACTACTTTATCGATTTGGATGGTCACTCTTTCCAAAGTTGTCTGTAAAAACACATAATATGCAATAAGAACTATGAAAGCAATGGTGTTAAACTATATCAATAAAGCAATTGCTCATCGCAATAAGCAACATCAAGAAACAGATTAGTCATCACATATATTGAAGAAGCATTAGGTTTTCATTGTAAAAGGTAATCGACAAAAATACAATCATGATTGTTGGGCACTGAATTGATGATTAAGATAATGAATGAGCAGAACAATCTCCTTGTGAATATTGATAAAAACATATAGTTTGAATACTAATTACCTTGCCCAAAGTATTTTTACTTTTGCATATAATGTGAAGTTTTTGCCCTTTCGGTGGCACGTCAAATGCCCATGTGAACCCTTCTTCCAATTCTGGAGCAATACAGTGGCTCACAACCTGATAAAAATAGCGGATCATTGTACTATGAAATGCAGGAGCAACCGACAATAAGAAAATGTACATATGATCATATCTGGAAACAGCATATCTAGAAAATAATGACAAACGCAATTTTCCATGAATTAGGAGTTGTTTCCTTATGTTGGAATTTCATTTTGAATGGTACAAGGAGAGGCTACAGCTCAACCCAACCCAAAACAAAAAACAAAAAAGTATGTTTTGCTACATGTATTGGTTCAGACTTCTGCAAACAAACTAACTATAAACTATTAAGGGAATATTCTGATTTCCAGCTCACGTCAACTCAACGAAAATAAATCTTAATCCCAAGTTAATTGTGGTCAGTTATATGGATTCATATTTTCCACTCGGAGTGATCTTAGACTACATGTTTGGAAAAATGTGAAGTCTTTAAGTCATTCTGAATTACTCTCTTCCATGTGAGTTTAGGTTTACCTTTCTCATTCCTACCTATGTCTACTCTAATGTGTTTTACTCTTCTAACAAATGCATCTACAGGCCTACAACTCGCATGCCCAAATTACCTCAATCTTTCTTCCCTCAACTTATCCACTATTGCGTAAACTTCAACTTTATCCCTAAAACACTCATTATGAACTCTATCTTCTCTAGTATAATCACAAATCCATTTGAGTGTTCTCTTTTCCGCTACACTAATTTTGGAAATTTGTTGCGCCTTTATCTCCCAACATTCACTCTCATACATCATAGTGGGTTTCATCAAAGTGTGATAATATTTTCCTTTTAGTTTATGTGAAATCTTATGATCACACAACACACCCAATGCGTTTCTCTATTTTGTCCATCCTGCTTTAATCTAATGGGCAATATTTTCCTCATAACTCTCATCTTCTTGCAAGATCGAGTTTAAGTATTTAAAGTGTGTGCTCTGAGATACAACTACTCCCTCTAATCGCACTCCTATATTTTTCCTACTACTGCACTCCTATAGCGTACTTATCTTGTGATTTCTATATGTATAAAACTGTACTCATGTTGCATGGCACTAGGAATGCCCTAAGGCAGATCTAGGCGCAACCGACTTATTAGAACTTCAATGACATTTTTAAGTCCTTGTCATATTGTAGCTTAGCAAGCAATTATTCTATCTAAGAAAGTTGCAATGACAAGCTATGGATTTCTATACCCATAATAAAAGGTGCTTAGCACCATTGTGTTTTGTTTTAAAAAGAGCTTTTTATTTTCCAACAGTACCTTTTATTTATCCTTTTTTAATATCTACTCCTAACTATCTCACACCTGCAGAAATTCTCACGTCCTTACCATGGATCAGAGACATGGGGGTAAGCGACCACAACACTATATCTAGCTGATATGGCAAAATTGGCTTTATTTGTTGTATTGGGTCATTGGACTAACGAGCTTTACATTATGGGATTAATGAGTTAAATCAAATCCCTAATAAATATTTTATAGATAATGAATTATATTTTGTTGTTAAATTCTTAATTTATCACATGAATTTATTTCTTATACTTTTTGCAATTTTTTTTTCCATATGACTGTTATGCTCATTTTATGTGTTATATTCATTTTTATACAATATTCCATTGCATGTACAAATGATTAAAAATGAAAAAAATTAAATATAATTAAAAAAATTTTATAGTTAATGAAAATAAATGTGTAAAAGAACATTTTAGTGCTTCAATATCCAATTCATCAATAATTATTAAAAAAATAATGAAAGTAAATTTTATCAATTTATAATTTAAATTTTAAAGATTGACAACATGCTGCCATCAACTAGTATACCCCAAGAATGGCTGCAATCAAATACTATAGATTTATTAGAAAATAAAGAGATTTACTTGCCGACTGCAAAATAAATGGTTAGTTTTTGCAAAACTTCACCAAGCAATTACCTTGGTCTGGCGAGGAGGACCATTGCCTATCGTCAATCGACAGAAGGCATTTGTGTTTCCCACTGTCTGCTTGAGATTGTTCCCACGCTTAATGTTAACAGTTAAACATCCCGGTAAGCAGTGCAACAAAAGGTCTACTTTATCATGGAAAATTGGCGGGCAGGTCTTCATCATCATTTGCAAAATAGGAATGGCTTCAGCTGCAACCATTGCTTGAGACTTTGCAATCTCTATTGACATGGCTGACCAAGACTGTTTTAATAAGCATAGGGTGTCCAAAACATATTCCTGAGCAGACTCACTATCTGACTTGAGTGTGTTTATTAAGTAGGGAATACAGAGGGTAGCTGCTTCAGAAACATGAAGCTTACGAAAGTTGGTGAATATGACATTCAAGGTTCTCAAGACCTGTACATTGATGGTGGCTGTGGACCACAACTCTCTCTCGAGTGCAGCTGCACAAAAAATTATGGCATATTTCCATATTTAGATGAAAGCAAGGGAAAAGCAAATAAGAACATGATAAAAATAATAAAAACCAATTGATATTACCAAGCAAATGCCAATGACCAGATTAAGATTTATTGTGTCAATATTCTCTATGACACACCATGATGCAGATAACTTTCTTTAAAAGTCCCTCTGATATCAAAAGGAAACTTTCCCACTACATGAATATATGGTATTTCCCCATCCCCACAAGCAAAAGAAAAAGAAAAGCTTTAATAATTTGATAAAACCAATGACAGCTTACGCTCCACAGAATTTAACTGGTTTCAAGCAACTCTAAAGTCACACCGAAACTGCATTAAGACCAAAAAAAAAAAAAGAAAAAAACTTTAATTGGCCTGAACAGGAATGGCAAGAGGTTGAAATCTCTTTGCACGGAAAACATATAATATCAATAACTGGAGAAGTACAAGAGCTGACTTTACATCGTATAAATCTGTGAGATTGTGTCTACGATATGATAGCTGCCCATTTCAAATGTACAGATTTGGATATGAATGACCATTACGATATATAAGTGTTTTGTACTGGATAGATTCATGAATTTAATATACCTTCTAAAAAATATGTACAAAAATAGTATTGAACTTACCTGTCAAGGACCTGAGGAGCTCATTCGATACATACTCTTGGAGAGTATGGTTAGAGAATAAAAATCTAATCAGCATTGCCGCTTGCCCAGCAACATCAGCACTACAAGACAACAGCAGCTCCTGAACTATTAATATCCCACCAGCTTCTGCAACAGCCCTCCTATTAGTGCGACTGTGCATGACAAAGTTCTGCAATGCACAAATTGCCACCATTGTCATTTCTTCGGAGGGCTGATCTTCAAGCAAGCTCACCAAAGCACGACATGCTGAAACAGAATCAGTGGACCTAGCAAATCCTTCCTGCTGAGACAGATCTCCAATAGCTAGAGCAGCAAGTAGCCTGCAAGTGTCTGATCTGGTTTGTGGGTCTAACAGATATTGTGCTAAAGGTGCTATAGCATACTTGGAAACCTTCATCTCTTGTACCCTAACATGATTAAATAAAGCTTCAAGTAATCTTCCAGATAATTCTTCACATTGATGAGATTTTAGCAGGTCTAACAAAGCATCTAGAGCACCAGCTTCCGCCATCTGCTCTGCACTCAAGGCATCTGTCCTTTCATGAACAATTAAAGCATTAAGAGCCACTTTAACAGTGCTCTCAAGCGTAGAGTGCAACATTTTCACAAGAACCTCCAAAGGAACCTTAAAGTAGTACTCCGCATTGAAATGCAGGACATTGGATAAAACCAAAGCAGCAGTTTCCCACAGCTCAAGGGGCGGTTGAGGATCATCTTGAATAATAACTTTTGCAACCTCAAAAATACCTCCAGCATCAGCAACCACCTTTGGCCAGCTTGTGGAAATTTTTTCCAGCGCTTTTATTGCTGTCTGCTTGAGGCTTAATATTCCAATTCCTGCAAGCCTCACAAGTGGCACAACTGCACTTTTGGTGGTGATATCTTGCTGAAAATGTTCCCGTGCAAGAAGATGAGAGACCAATTCTGTGCCAAGCTGCTGAATGGCTTGAGATGGAGAATCAAGAAATGTAATTAAAGGCTCAATAACCTGGCTTGGCATAAGCTCCAATGTTACTAAGCTCTTTGGCTTTTCCAAAATATTTACCAGTTCTTGTAATGCACTGTGCTGCCCCCATAAACCAAAATCTGGCCGAAGCAAAACCACAAAGAGGGGTTCTACTATTTTTGCAGCATCTGATCTTCTAGCAATTGCACCACTATTGGTCAAAATGTGGAACAATTCTGCAATTGCAGAGCATAACGAATTGGGGGCAACTGGGAGCAGCACAAGACATTTATCTATAACACCTGCATTGACCATGTCCAATTTGCTAGGGGCCCGGTCTTTCCCCAACTTTATTAAAGCAGAGATGCTACCTTCAATGAGTAGATAATTTGTCCCAGACACCAAGCCAGCAAGAAGATCTACAAGAATATTATAAGATGCTGCAAGCTCCACCTGATCTTCATCATCCAACAATCTCTTAAAAGCGCAAACCCCAGCTTCCACAACTGAACTCATGTTGGACTGCATAAGAGATATAAGAGACTGCATGCACTCTGGCGCAAATGGATTTGTCCTGAATTTGGCATTAGTAAACAGAATAAAGCAAAGCTGTGCAGCATCTCTCTTTAATTCCAAGGAAGATGCAGAAGATAATATTTTGTATAAAGTCTCAAGAGGATTGCGTTCCAAGTCAGTGAATAAAAATACTTTCAAAGCATTTCCTGAAGTCAGTTTGATCAAGGCAACTAGAGCAGCCTCTTGCTCACTTTCTGATGTAGTGTTAAGCATGTCAATCAATGGTTGAACTGCCTGGAAAGCTAATTCAGAGCCTCTGATGTTCTCAGCATCAAACAGTTCCTGAAGAACCCTTGCAGCACTAAGTCTAGCATCCCTTGACCCTAGAAGAAGAACTGCAATGAGTTGATTCAAGGAAGTCAGGGAGGCTTCATATCGAATGATTTCAGGATTCTTGAAAAGGATTCTCAATAGTTCAGAAATAGAGGCCTCGGTGGAGTCTTTAGAACTCAAAGACAGGTATTTTGTTAAGGCATCCAAAGCACCAGCTTTGGCCATGATTAATTTATGTGTATCACTACCATTTGCAATATGGGTTAAGAGTTGAACGGAAATTGCAGGGGCACTTGGCCTATCAGGAAGAGGTCTCAAGAGATCCACCAGCAAAGGGATAGATTTGCGTGCTGTGGAGCCAACTCTGACATCTTCAATTTCAAAAAGGCGCTCCAGAATAACTTGACCAGGATTTTGTAACAGAGAAAATTCTTCTGATAAACCAACAAGGTTTGGCATGTCTGATTCTATGTAACCAATTAGTGTTATTAACCCAGCAACAGCACCTGAATTTGCAATGGTGAGACTTATTCCCTTACTTTCATTACAAACAAGACTAGCCAATGCCTGGGCAGCAAAAAATCTGTCATTCATTTCATCAGATCTTAGCAAATGAGCAAGTGAAGGTATAATCCTCATTGTCGTAGGAGACAGCACAATGTTTGCATCTTGGAATAAGATAGCCAGGAGCAGTGCACTAATCCATATACCCTCTGTATCCTCAAATTCTGCCTGAAAATGAAAATAATGTTTGTAACTCAACCACCAACCAATATTAAACAATTTCTTGGGAGCCAATTACAGATTCCAACATCTATGGAGTGTAAGCAGAATCAAAGGCAAAACTGAACAAGTATTTCACATATAAATTATTTTATTTAGCTCCTTCAATTAATGCTAGCAATGAACTAAACACCAGTTCCACTCATAAATCTTTAGTTGTCTTCTTGGTCATATAATTAGATTTGCTTGAACAGACATGCCATGATGACACAAGCTATTCACTCGTAAATTCAGTAGCATGAGTGGACACACCCAGCAGTACAAGTCTATCACTTGGGCATAGACCCAGATCAACTCCACCTACCCGGATCAAGAAACAAAAACATGTTGCAATTCAGCATGGCAGATCCAGGGAACAAACAATGAGATTTGTGCCAGGTCCTCAGGGCAAGATGAGAACAAAAAGTTTCAACAGGTTAACAACCCCATACCTGTGGATTGGAAGTATAGCTTAACAGCTTGTCGGAGAGAGCCTCAAGTCCACCAGCTTCCAATACAATAAGCTTGTTCTTATCACAAATGGAAGAAATTATTGATAGCATCCACAGCGCAACAGTACTTCCTAAAACAGTAGATGGATCAAGAATATCAAATTCATCCCCTTCTCAGAAGGCTGATCTTTCATAAAACCCTCTTGGAGTTCTAACTTCAATTTCTAAAGACTGATAGTTAGAATTTTGCTTTATCATCTCCACTAAAGCAAATATGAGGGGTTTTGAATATCCTGACTGATCAAGTGCTTCCATTGACAGTTGTCTGTGTTCTTTTGCTGCACATATGATCAATGCAGTCCCTCCAACTCTCACTTCTAAACTTGAGGAATTCATTATTCTATTGGCAAGAGAACCAATTGATCTTGATCTTGCGGCCAACAGATCGCCTAGCACAACTGATTGTTCCCCACAAAGCCTAGACAATATTTCTATCACCTTATCTTGCAGTTTAGGGGGCCCCTCAGCCAGGCAGTAGACCAAAGACTCTAAGCTTGAGGGTACTTCAGCAAAGGCAGCCCAAGGTGGGTAAAGAGGCATTTGCACCCCGTTTTGTCCTGGCCAAGAGAGCAACTACTTCTAATGCATCAGCAGTATCAGTGCCATTAATGTCCATTCCTTTCAAGGAATCAACAATTGCAAGAACAGTAAAACGACACTGAGCATTCCCCCTGAGCACATCACTCACTGGGAAATGCTTCAGTAGTTGATGAAGAGCCCGTGATGCATTCTTCTTGCCTTCGGAAGTTCCTTCTCCAAGGACTCTTGTCAAAGCTGCAACAATATCTTCTACTAGAGCTTCAGCAGCAACCTGGGGATCAGAGAGAAGATTGGCCAAGGCTGCAACTGCAGTTTCAGCAGCATCAATGGAAGAAGTTTTTGCCAACTTAATAAGAGGTTTAACATCTCCTTCTACAATATAAGGCATCTTATTGGTAGTCTTTGTCTTGCTTGGACGAGATAAGGCACTCAATGTTCGAGCCACTTGTGTTGCTACAACTTGAGTATTATTACCAGTCAAAAGCTTCATGCAGGGTTGCACAATGTCATCAGCCGCAAGACTATCACATATATCCTGCCTTGTACTGAATAGATCAGCAAGAACAGAAGCTGCATACTCTTGGGTTTCTTCATTTGAGGAGTTGAGAACCTGGAGGAGAGATTTTAATGCTTTATTAGCAGATCCCCTATGTACAAGGTCTTTGAGTGATGCCAATGTTAGTACATGACCCAAAACTCTTATTATGTGGGCTTTTGAGCCAGAAGAGTCCCCTAGGAGAAGAGCTAATAACTGATTGATAGTGGTAGCATCAGCTGTCTGGACAAGCTCGTTAAGTGCCGTGACTGAGGCTTCTTGACCTTTTGGTCCACCACTTTTTAGGAGCCCTAAGAATGCTGGCACAGCTCCTGCACTCTCAACACAGGCCCGGATATCTTCGCTGTGACAGCACAAGTTCCAGAGAGTATGTGCTGCATCCTCCCTTGCCTTCTGAGAACCAGTCTCTAATACTTGTACCAATGGAGGAATCCCACCTGCAGCTGTGATAGCCCATTTGCTGTCATCAACCTGATCAGTCAAGATTGCCAATAAGCTGGCAGCATACTCTTGATGTTGCGCACTGGACAAACCCAGTAGTGATATAAGTAACTGAATTCCTTCTCTCTTGCCAATGGCCTCCCAGATGCCTATCCCATCATGACATAAGCTGGTTAAAGAAATTATTAGGTTCTCATGTGCATCCCCAGCAGCCATTGTTATAAGTCCTATAAGTACGTTCTTTGCTTCAGCATTGTTAAGGGATCCTGAGAGGTGGATGTTACCATACAGGCTTGCCATAGCCTCAAGGATACGCTCCTGAATCAGGCTAGTATCACGAGGCTTCAAAAGCTTAACCAATATATCCTCTATCTTTGTTGCATCAAATGATTCCTCATCAACACTGGAATTCTGTTTGAATACCATCAAAGCATATGCAAGTGCTCCAATTATATCAGCAACCAGTGCAGCAAGGCAAGGGGACTGTGATAGGTCTCCGAGATAAAGTATCAAACCAGACATCCCACCATAAATATTTGCTAAAGCTTGTGTTGCATGGCTTTGAAGAGCCTGGGCAGACTCTCCTTGCAGGCATTCTTTAGAAGGAGCCACAACAGCCCCAATGAGCACATGAACACCATTTGCATCTATAACAGCTTTCTTAGCCTTTACTGACTTCAAAGAAACAACCTCCAATGCCTCAGCAGAACTAGCACGGACAGAAACATCATTATTCTGACCCACAAGCTGAAGCAAAGCTCTGATGGCACCAGAATCAATTACTTTGGGTATGCTATCACTGAAAGCCAACATCAGCCGAGCCAGGAGAGAAGCTGCATTGGACTGTGCAACAGCATTGTCAGAGGACAGCAGACCCACAATGATATCGACTCCTCCAGCCTCCAGTGTTGCCCTTCAATAATCATCTTTGTCAACACAAAGGTTTCTCAAGGCCCCAGTAACAAACCCCTCTACGACTTTGTCCTGGTCATTCTTTAGATTGAGCTGATCCCATAAGGTTGGTACCACACCTTCTGTCACAAATATTTTCATACCAACATGATCATCTGAAAGCTTCTCAGAAGAAACCTCATATATTGCCTCTGCTGCAGCCTTCCTAGCATCAACTGATTCAGACTTCAAAAGTGAGAGTAAAGGTGGGATGCACCCACCAAGAAGTACCTTGACTTGTAAGTCATCATCTTTGCAAAGGACACTCAGAGCTCCAGCAACATGAAGTTTTGCACCATGAGTGCCACTCCTAAGAATGGATATTAACAATGGCATTGCCTGGGCACGAGAACCAATGCTTGTCCTTGTCTCCTTTTTCGCTTTGGCCAGGCTAAGTAGGCGTGCTGTAACAAGTTCTTTGTCATGTAGTGAAGATATTTTGGCATGTAGCTCTTCAATACAGTGAGCAACGGTAGCCATTGTATTATCTGAGTCATTCCCTGCCAGTGTTGCTTTTGATCCCCTAGATGTAATCCACTTGCGCATGATTAGCATTTAATGCAAGATAAATGAAATGGTAAGTTCAATATCAATTTGGCTCCAATATATTAGATGAGTAATAACATAATTTTGAGAATTATTATCTCGAAGGTCAGTTCCAATGGATTTCTATGGCTCTGTTTTCAGTTCTACTTCTATGTTTTAAATTAGGATATGGCAGTTTATTCAAATTACGAAAAATAAGCAAAATTTTTGAGTAAAAAATTCATCAGAATAAGCAGATATCCATCTGATTTCATGAACAGAGATACTAACCTTGACTCTGGAGCAGGTGAGGATTCCTCTTGCAGATCCAAGGAGGAAGACTTTGACATCTGCACCAAAGCACCAGTTTAGCTTTTCAATGGGAATATTTGTCCTCCAAGAAACCAATCAATTTCCAAGAAATCAAATTATCAATCCATCTAATTTGCAATTGCAACAATAGAGTGAAAGCACAACTAATAAACCTTCTTTTTTCATAATAAGGAAATGAACCAGTAAATCCCTAGAACTAACTTCCAATAAACTCTATCAGAACAAAAAACCCAATTCAGAATCACCCGAAACAAATACCAGCTACGAAAAGGAGAAGAAACAACAAAAAGAAAATGTAACCCCAAAAACAAGAAAAAGAACGAAATCAAGGCACATAGATGCTCGTTTAGAAATGAAGCCATTGATCCATATTTTCTTAACAATTAGATCACAAATAACAACGGAAAAACCAATCCTATAAAATTCTCAGAGCTCAAATTTGCACCTATAGAACCAATATTCATCCTCAACCCCCTGATAACAGCACAAATTCGATTAGTAAACAACACCCACATAGCAAAACCAATATATGCACATACATACATATACATATATATATATATATAGGCAAAAATAAATTATAAAGAAAAAAGCTAAAAAAAAAAAAAAGCCATACCTCGCCAACCAATGCAAGTGCCATAGAACTCCCTCGTAGCTATGCAAAAACCAACCTTTTCTGTTCTATCATTCCCCAAAGTACCCTTTCCACCTCATAAATTCTCCCTTTTAACAAAATTTACTCTCCTTTGAAATGCAAGCTTGAGGCACAACTGCTGCTTTTGCTACCACTACACAAAAATTTAAATTTGATTTGGTTTACAGTAGCAGAGAGATCATTCAATGTACACGCATATGTAAACATTCAAATTTAAATTTTTTGAAAAAAAATTATCGATTAAGATAATCGAATGATTAATTAAAAAACTGTACAACTGGAAATGTAAGACGAGAGATCACATCACAAGTGCATTTTGCAGAATCTAGGGCAAGAGAGACGTCATTTTCAACCTCAGTCTCTTTATAAAACGTAATTAAGATTGCATCACTATCACTGTAAACGAGAACTAATGGTCTTTTCGTTTCTCTTTCTCTCTTCTCTTTTGCTGCTCCTGCTTCGCTTCTGGTGTGTGTCTGCGGGGCAGATTTTTTTTAACTTATTTTTTAGATTATTTGTTAGATTAGATTAGATTTGGTTATTTTTGTTAATCTGTTTTTCTATTTTTTGATTTTTTTATTGTTAATGGTTAGTTAAACACTGAAATGTTTTGATCGGGCGAGGGTGTTCCGGCGAGAGAACGGGGTGGCGGTCGGCTGTGCACCACCACTCGCTGCCACTGCTTGCGGTGGCTGCTGCTCCAAATCTTACTCGCGCAATCTAAATAGTTACGCGTATAATGCACGCCTGCTTTCCTTCCTTCGGTGCTAACAGCCGATAATTTAATTTTATTTGTGCGTAAATTTAATTAGAATAAGATTTTATGATTAGATAGATGTGATGTGAGGTTTCTTTTCCTTTTTTGTTAAACGTGATGTGATGTTTGTTTAAGAGATTTTCTTTCTTTTGATCATAGTTTTGGGCACCATACAAATATAACTAATTTTTTAAAAAATATTTATGGATTTTCAAGTGTGTTTATTTATATATGATTAATCGATAGTAAAAGATACTCTTTTTCCTGCCCATTATAGTTGAATTCTTTGTCCCTAAGATATAATAAAAAAAATAGAATATACTCAAAAATACTTTTTCGAATTTAAAAAGACATTTTACTCTTAATATATATATATACATATATATATGTATATATATATTAAGAGTAAAGTGTTTTTTTAAATCGGAAAAAATATTTTTGAGTATATTTTGTTTTTTTATTAGTATCACCTATTAATTTTGAGAATTTTTCTAATGATTACGCGATTTGAACCTTTCCTACAAAAAAAGTAAAGTATTATTATATTAGCATTTATCTCTTGATCGATAATATTAAAATTATTTTCAGAGTTACAAGGTTAAAATTTAAATTTTATATTGAACGTGATAAATTAAAAATAAAAAAATAATTATTTAATTCTCATGTTTTATATGACTTATTGATTTGTTTTTATATAAATTTTTAATTTACATTATATAAATTAAAAAAATTATATATTTTCACTTTATCAAGTATTTTAAATATTTTAAAATCTAAAATATAATATTTGATGATCATTTTATTTAATTTTCAATTATCTTTATTTGAATGTAAATTTTCAATGAAATAATATTTTTTTTATCACTCTTTGCTATTTATCTTTGGATAAAAAGAAATCCATACACTAGAAATTATATTATTATTTTCTTTCAAAAAAAGAAAACTACATTATCATTCATGAAAATATATTAATAAAATAATAAATAAACATAAAAACTTTAACATAGTGAAGTATAAATAAATATGTTGAAACTTGCTAAATCACATCCAATTAAGAAGCATGAATGTGCATTTTATTTATTACCAATCTTTCATTTACATGGGATATAAACTTTAATATAAATTAATGTCAATTTTTTAAGTTATAATTTAATTTAAGATGATTGTAATAAGATAACTAAAGATGTGAATTAACATACATAAATTCTATTTAATATATAACCAAAATTTTCAAATCAATATTCTAAAATTTATTTATTATATTTATCCATCTCTTCTTCTCAAAAAAAAAAAAAATCTATCTCTTTATCCACATGTACATATATATATATATATATATAGTTAAAGATTTTCAACAATTCATTCTATTATGCTACATCAACTTCTTTTTTTTAAACAAAACTTATATAAGTCTCATTTTTTCCTACAAATCATTTTTATCTAAAATAAATTGCTATTAACTATTATCACTATAAATTTATAATTTAAAATTAAAATTATTTGTATATAAATTTTAATCTTTGAAATAGAAAACGCATAATAAAATAGTTAGATAATAGAATAAAAAATGCAAATAACTTTTTATTATATTTGTTGTGAAGTGTTTCTAACTTTTGTCACATCTAAATTTATACTTGAATGTAGTTTACACTTAATAAATATATGAATTCTAACTCTCATTTCATAAAAAAAAATATGTAAACTAAAAATTATAGTATATAATCATAATTAATATAATCATCAAATAGAACATATTTATTATCATAAATGCTTAGTTTATTTTTAATATAATTATACCTTAACTTAGTTTATTTTAATATAATTATACCTTAACTGGTAAACTTCATAACTTTCGAGTTGCATCATATATGTTTGGTACCTATCATAGGTTGTTATCTTTTATATTTTATTCATAAGCAATAATAGCTTTATATTCTATACACATATATAAACTAATTTTATTTTTATTAAAAAAATATTTTTTATAAATATGTATGTTTTTCAGAAAAATAGAACGAGAAAAAATGAATTAATTCTCATTCGTACTCCAATTAATTACATTAGTAAAGTTTATATACAAGAGTAATTTGATAACTAACTAATCCAGCTCATCATTAGTTCCTAACTAATCTCTAACATAAATAACCAACTCCCTTTTTGTTGTGCTATTGTGGAGCTTATGTTCACCAGCTTGAATGCACCTTCAAGTCTTATTCTGTTGGACTTGCTTCCATATTGGTTTAGTTGCATCTCCTTTACACTCCCCCTTAAGATGAGCATATATGTTGCACAAGGTCATCTTGGTCATCAAATAGTTGAATTGGCTTGGATGTAAAAACTTCGTAAACAAGTCTACAATTGGATCTGTATTCTTCACATGTGCAGGTTCAAGTTCTTCTAATTGCATCCTCTCCCTCACAAAGTGACAATCCATCTCTATGTGTTTGGTCCTTTTATGGAACACAAGATTTTTTGTTATATAAATTGTTGAGATGTTGTCACAATACAACAGAGCAGGCTTCTTAAATGGTACCTTGAAATCATTCAACACATAACCAAACCAAACTAATTCATAATTTGTAGCAGCCATTACCCTATACTCTGTCTCTACTGAGCTTCGAGACACTCTGTTGTTTAGATTTATAGCTTACCATTGAAGTGCTAAGAAAAATGCAAAAGCTTGTTATTGATTTTTTTGTTTCTTTGCAAGCTCCCCAATTACTGTCAATATAAGCTTTAAGCTGGAAATCTGATTTTGTTGAAAAGAAAAATCCTCATCCTGGTGCATTCTTCATATACCTTAACACCTTTAACACAACTTTAAAGTGAACTTATGTTGATTTGTCCATGAATTCAAATAATATGTGCATAACATACATAATGTCAGACCGAGTCAATGTTAAGTACATCAATTTCCCTATTAATTTTCTCTATTTGTAGGGGTTTTCCATCAAATTCTCTTCAGTATGAACTAAATGATGATTTGCAACAAGCACACTATATTCATCTAGTAGCTCCAAAACATACTTTCTTTGACTTAGAGCTAGTCCTTTATTTGATCTAGCAATTTCTAACCATAAGAATAACTTCAGTGGTCCTAAGTCCCTTAGCTTAAAATTAGACTTAAGCATATGCTTGACTTTTTTCAATTTGCAGCTAATTGTTATTGACAATTACAATATCATCAATATATACTAATAAAGCAACAAACCCTAAATCATCTTTTTTAGTGAACAATGAATAATCATACTTGGATTGCTTGAAACCATTCTAAGCAATGAAAACTTCAAATTCCATTGCCTTAAAGTCTGTTTCAGACCATATAGGAACTTATGTAACTTGCAAACCATTTTTGGACTAGTAGAAGTTTCATAAGCATGTGCATTCTTCCCTTGAAACTGATACACTTAGGGAAAATCCATGTAAACTTCCTTAATGAGATATCCATTAAGGAAAACATTACTGATATCAAGCTGAACTAAATGTCATCCTTAGATAGCAGCCAAAGTTAAAAAAAAAAAAAAACTATAACAGTGGTGTGCTTAACTACTAGATTGAAACTTTCTTCATAATCAAATCCATACCTTTGAGCAAACCTTTTCGCCATCAGTGTTGCTTTATACTTGTCCACCCATCAGAATTATATTTAGTTTTGAACATCCACTTACAACCAATAAGTGTCTTGATTGGTGGCAAAGGGATTACTGACCAAGTAGCATTTGTTGCAAGTGCATCTAACTGATCTTTTACGGCTGCAATCCAATACTAATGTTGTATAGCTTGTTCAAAAGAAGTAGGATTGGGTTTAGAAGAAATAACACAAGTAAATTTCTTAAAAGAAGGAGAAAGTTTAGAATATGACAAAACATTAGACAAGGGACAAGATATGGCAAAATTAGAAAAAAGTAAGATGATGATGGTAATCATTAAGATAAGAAGGAAGTTTAGTAATCCTAATACTTCATCTAAGAGGAACAAAATTAGAAGACTCAAGAGGAGGAACTAGAGATGATAGTGATAATGGCCTAAGAGAATCCTGATGATGATGAAGTTAAGTAGCAGTGTGTGATATAGGAGATACTGGAGTGGTCATTGGTGAAGAATCAGTGGAAGAAAAAGTAGTAGGAATTAACAGAAGAAATGACAGGCAAAACTGGTGTGTTTTTAGTGTGTGAACTAGGAATGAAAGAATGCAAAGTTTGAGATGGAAATATATGTTCATGGAATTCAACATCTCTAGAAACAAAACTGGTATATGTTTCAAGATCATAAAGTTTGTATCTTTTGATGCCATAGGGATATCCAATAAAAATGCACTTTCTTGGTTTATTGTCAAACTTCGTACTATAGGGTTTAAGATTAGCTGCAAATCAAAGACATGCAAAGGACTTAAGAAAATCATAAGTTGGAAGGGTGTTGTAAAGTAATTCAAAAGGAGTCTTTTGGTTCAGGTGTGAAGAAGGTGTTATGTTGATAATAAATGTACTTGTTAGAACAACATCACCTTAAAATTTCAACAGTAAATTTAAATGAAAAATTAAAGCTCTAGCAACATTTTAGACATGTTGATGCTTTCGCTCAATAGTTCCATTTTGTTGGGATGTATAAGCACATGAGGTTGGATGAATAATGCCTCTAGATTGAAAAAATGAAGGAAGTTAGAGCTCCATGCCTTAATCTATTCTAATGATAACTGATTTATGAAATTGGGTTTGAACTAAATTACAAAAATATTAAACCCATTGGGTGGTTTTGGCTTTGTGTTTCATAAAAAAAGTCCAAGTATTTTTAGAAAATTCATCAACAATAGTGAGGAAATAATGATTTTTATTGAGATCAACTTGTGAATATGGTCCCCATACATCCATATGAACTAAGTCAAACACGTCATTCACTACATCAATAGAGTTGGGAAAAGGCAGTTTCTAAAGCTTGACCTTAGGACATGTATTATATGGATTATTCTTATCTATATTTGCTAAAGAAAATAAGTGTTTCAATGAAGGAAACTGACCAATATCAATATGACCTAATCTATGATGCCACTGATCATGGGAGACAACATTGACACTGAAAGAAGAAACTAGCAAGGAGTGAGCAGATTGAGATGAAGATTGCAATAAGTATAGGCCTCGATAAGTCTTAGCTAGACCAATCATTATCTATGAAGATAGGACCTGAATAAAGCAATATGGTTGAAGGAAAACAAAACATATATCTTTGTTAAAAGTCAATTGACTAACAATATGATCACCAAGTAAATTAAGCAATTGAGTAATATGCTCTTTATTCAAATTCAACTGAGGAATTGATTGAGTTACAACCAGAGGAGAACCATCAACATATTTAGGTACAACATTTGAAGATGGCACAACACTAGGTGGAGCTCTTAGAATAAAGGAATTAACTAAGCTATTAGTGTTAGGTGCACTTATAGCATAGTTCTTTCTTTTAGAGAATTTAAATCCGGGTGGATAAGCGATTAGTTTAAAGCAATTCTCTTTAGTGTGCCTATTCTTCCCATAATGTGTACAATATAGTTCATCCTTGTTCCTTTTCACTGCTAATGTTGCAGATTCCTTAAAATTTTGATACTGAAGCAATAACGATTTCTGATTCTCCTCCCTCAAAACCATATTATATACTTAATCCAGTGTTGGAAAGGCTTCATGAATATTGTCCAAGATATAATAGCTTGAAATCCCTCATTTAGGCCATTAAGGAACTTAACACATAATCTTTTTATTGTAAGTCAATAAAAGCTTGAAAACATTTTTTACTACACTTACCACAAGAACAATGTGGAAAGGGCTTGAAATTCCTCAAGTCTTCCCAAATTCTACTTAATTATGTGAAATAAGCATCAATAGATCGAGATCCTTGAGTAACTGAGTATAACAGTTGTTGGAGATGCTAAATCCTTAAGTCACCAGGCTGAGAATGCTAAATCCTTAAGTCACCAGGCTGAGAAAACCTTTGGTTAAGCTTCTCCCAGATTTGAGAAACATTCTCCATGTAAAACACTGTTGAGGCAATCAAAGTTGAAATAAATCTGAGCAACCAAGCTATAACCAGATTGTTACATCCGATCCATGGCAGATAAAGAGAACTTTCAGGTGAAGGCTTGACAATAGAACCATAAAAAAAAAACCTTGCTTGTTCCTAATGAAAACAATAAGCATAAATGATCTCTTCCATGAAGCAAAGTTCATGGAAGTCAGCTCCGGTGTAACCATCATTGATCCATGGTTATTGTCATGGTGAATAAAGTAAGGAGAGGTTGGATTTTCAAAAATATTAAATGAATTAAGATGCAAAGTAGGGGATTAATTAGAAAGATTTTAGTTGTTATTCACCATTGAAACAAATTGAGAAGAAGAATTTTGGCGTGAAAAGAAGAAGAGGAAGAATTTTTTGCATCTTATCCGGAAGCTCTAATACCATAACAGAAATAGAACTTGTAAAAATGAATTAATTCTCATTTGTAATCCAATTAGTTACATTAGTAAGATTTATATAGAAGAGTAATATGATAACTAACTAATCCAACTCATCATTAGCTACTAACTAATCCAACTCATCATTAGCTCCTAACTAATCTCTAACATAAATAACCAACTCCCTCATCATTGTGCTATTGTGGAGCTCATGTTCACCAGCTTGAATGCACCTTTAATATGTTTGGATAGGGTGTTTATAATGGAATGAAATGAATTGGATTGGTTTAGAAAAAAATTTTATGTTTGGATTGGATGGAATGGAATGGAAGGGTTTGAAAGGGTTTGGTAAACCCTCCCAAACCCTTCCAAACCATTAAAATGCAAACACCCCAAATTGGGGTGTTTGCATGGGTTTGGAAAATTTGAGCACTAAAATTACATATTTACCCTTGATTTAAAATTATAAAAAATTAATTGTTCACATTTTTTGTGAATAAAAATAAAATATAATTTTTGAATAATAACGATAAATTTCTATTTTAATATTAAATATTTGATAATAAAAAAATAAAAGAAAATTATATTTGTATGTATAAAGGTATTTTTGTCAATTTTAAGTTAACCTTTCATTCCATTCCAGTGCAAACAAATAAAATTAATTTCAAACCATTCCTTTCCATTCCTACCATCCCAAACATAAATATAATTTAACAATTTCTTTCCAAACTAAACCAATTCATTCCATTTCATTAATAACCCTTTCATTCCATTATAAACACCCCATCCAAACATAAGTCTTGTTTTGTTGCACTTGCTTCCATATTGGCTTAGTTGCATCTCCTTTACAATATTAAAATTTTTTCATTAAGTAAACTTTAATTGGAGTATAAATTAATAATTTATAATTATGAATACAATTTATAAACTAAAGATTTATTGGTATGTGTAATTAAATTTATGTTTCCTTTTTTAAAAAATAAGTCATGAAAATATAATACATGCACAATGAATTACAAAAATAGATTTTATAATTTAAAAGATGCATGTATAAAATATGTTTAGTACAGATATATGGCCCATCATATAATAATGATTGAAAATTTCACACTAAAACTATTAAATGTACTGTAAACATTTCCTAAGGGACAATTTAGAATTTTACCAAAAAATTAAGATTTATATTTAAAACAAAATGGGGAAGGCATACACCTTAACGAAATGCGTCGTATGCAAAACCATAATAATAAGCTCTAAAATTTATATTTTTTTAAAAAGATCATATTCAAAATTTGCATTAAAAACTATTACAAGTAAATAATATGGAGTAATTAAAAAATATCATTAGTCTTATTTATTATCCAAATCTCAATATCACAGCCATGTTATTTTATCTATCCAATCATGACGTAGTTCTATAAATTAAATTATCTGCTATTTGAAAAAAAAAAGTATTATAATATTATATGACTATTTTAGATATTATATATTTATTTTATATTATTTATCTAATTCATAAAATATCTCACATTTTATTTAAAAATAATATATATCTATCCAATCCAACCACGAATTTCTCTTCCAATAGTGCAATATCGGTGTGTGTATATATATTGGTGCCATTATAACAATTTATTCGTTAACGAATTGAAAGTGATAGCTAATCATCAAAACAATAAATATTTATTGCTCAATTAATAATATCATAGTGAAAAACTAAAATTTTCTACTAAATTTGTTTATTAATTACTTTTATAATTATAGTAATTAATTTTTCTCCAAATACATCATAAATTTCAAATAAATTATTAAATAACAACTTATTACATGTTTTTAACTTAATTATATTATACTATTATGCGATAATTTATAAGCTTATAGATATAACATGGATGCATATGACAAATTAATTTCAAAATAAAATTTGTGATTATAAGTATTATAAACATAGCATGAATATATATATTAACTTTAAAGCCTTTTTTTTTCAAATTCATTATAAAGCCAATAATTAATGTTGATCTCATAAGATATAATGTTTTATGATGGTTGTAATTTTGTTACACATCAAACAGAAACAGCCTGATTTCTATGATTTTGTTTTTCCGTAGATATAAGATGAAGAAAATGATATGATTATAAATGTTCATAAAATTCGAGAGTAATACTATGGGGAAAAAAAGGAAATAAACTTCTTAATTCCTATTTTGCAGGATATGAGAATTGGGTTTTTGTTTAATTTTTATTGCTTTGTTTGCTTGCATACTGTTAATAAACGTAATGGCCTGTAGCAGCACATGTTTGTTGGATATGGACATGTAAAATCAATTTTTATTTGTCTTTAGTCAAATGTGAACATCATAGGGAAAAGGAATGATCAATTTTTGGTGGGTAGATTTTCTTTTAGTACACCTAAAATAATAAAGGGACGGTCATGAAAGTTTGAACTTTTGAGATTTATATTATAAAATAAATATATAACTATTGAGTTATTAGTTGAAATAAATTATTAGTACAAATATGTGTAAAAAAAATTATAATTAACATTTGAAGAGCTCATCTTGAATTTAAGTCTTCTCCTATATAAAAGTTTATATAGATCATATTTAATTTCAAATTTGAATTTTAAAATTATAAATCAACATATATGAATTATACTTAACTTTGAACTTGAATCTGAAACTGAAGTTGGATATAGATTTGAATCTCAAACTTACTAGGCTATCTCTGGTTGTGCTTTTTTTAACAAACTTCTCAAAATGACTGTATTCATTTTTTTTTTTCTGAAACAGTCATATTATTAAGGTTTGCATAGGATTTTGGAGGTGATGAAAAAAAAGATTAATAAGAGTAAAATAATAGAATGAAATAGAAAGTAATGAAATATTAATTACCTTTATTTTATTTTGGAGTTTTTAAAAAATAATATAGAGTTAAAGGAAGCAATAACATTAATATTGTTTAAGAGTTTTAAAATATGAGAGAGTTAATTAAAAAATATTAAATTGACAACTATATTCAAAATACAAAATATTAGATTCTATCAATGTTATATTTGTCTTATAATATTTTTTATTTTAACACTTTTTTCCATTTCATTATCTACCTCCAAATTTTAGATTAAAAAAAAATAGGTTAAGAGGTTAAAGAATATAAAGAATTAACCTTCCATTTCCGTTCAAATAATACTCCTAAAAGAAGTTAAATATTTCCATGCATTTCTATTACATCCTTTTAACTCTCATTAACTCACTCTCATGCAAGCTACAGGGCAAAGAAGAGTTTGAAACTTCTTTCTAGACTAACAAATCAACTTCAGCAGGAATTGCATTATGGCATAAGCCTTCCTTCCGTAACTCGTGGAAAAATAAGGAAGAGAATGTGCCACCCATTGGCACCTCTTCTAACAAAGACAAATTTCTTAACCTGCAACTGATCAGACAGAGCACATATGTCCTCCAACACCACCTCATGAAAAATGTTATCCCCTCGTTGGTTTGCTAAATGCTCCATGAGAAGCTTGCAGTCCCCTTTTACAATGATATCACGTATACCAGCCCCAACCAGATTCTCCATTGCCCAACAAAGCGATAAACGCTTAGCTACAGTGGCATCAGAGCCACCCCCCCTTGTGCAAGGATTTCGAGCCCGACAAAACCACAACCCCATCTGCGTTTCAAACCATGAAGCCAAAACCCATGTGCCCTTCTCTTGTTAACTTCGCATCACAATTGAGCTTAAGGACGCCAGGTGGTGGGCGTTCCCATGAAGTCGACGTTGAGTTTGTTACCCTGTCGTTGTCAACTTTAGATGAGCCTCTTGAAACTCATCTAAAAGTTTTAAGGCCCTGTTGATGACTTGCATCTCATCCCAAACCCATCTAGTAAAATATCAATGGTTTCTGTTACTCCGGACAGCCCAAGCTGACATACAAAACACCTCAACGACATTAGCTGGGCTCTTATCCATAAACTAACCTATCATAACTCTGAAAGTAACCTCCTCGATCAATGGCATCTGCAATCGTAATGGACATACATATCACAACCTCTTAACCACTTCACATTTCAAGATAATATGATCGAGAGATTCATAATCTCCCCTACAAAGCTGGCATATAGGGTCAATGTCATTACCCCTCATTGCTAGATTTGTCCTGGCAAGTAAAGAGTTGGTACATGCCCTCCATATCAAGTGCTTCACCTGGGGTGGTACTTGTACATGCCAAATCCTTCTCCATAATGGATCAACCTCAGTAGCTGATGCCCAGTTCTTATTAACACTTCTCCCAAAAAGATGGTAAGCTCTGTGGTAAGCCGATTTCATAGTGAACTTCCCCGAATTGCAATGACGCCATATCCTTCTATCCCTTGGTAATCTACGGCTTATAGGGATGCCCAAAATTCCATTTGCGCTATGATGGGAAATTTTGGTTCAATAATTCGACCTGCCACTCCCGTTCCTCCACATTTATTAATCTTTAACCATTGTCACATCGTGATGGATAGGAACCCTTTTGGCTAGCACATTATTTGATGAAACATGCACCCACCTATCATGCTAGATGTTGACCGACTGCTTATCCCGCACATGCCATCCCAGACCATCTTTAATAAAAAATCTAGCCTCCAACATACTTCGTCATACATAACAAGGACGATTGCCCAGCGCAGTAGAGAGAAAAGTCACCCCTTGGATAATACTTAGTTTTAAAAAGCTGCGATGCTATGGACTCATTATCATTAATTAGGCTCCTACACTGCTTAGCTAACATTACGATGTTGAAACACCACGAGTCTCGAAATTCAAGTCCCCCTACTTTCTTTTCGGATGTCATACGCACCCAACTCACCAAATGGGTTTTCCTATTCCCATCCTCATAACCCCACCAAAATCGTGCAATCGCCCTTTTAATTTCTTTACAGAGAGAAACCGACAACAAGAAACAGCTTATAGTGTATGTGGGAACAGCTTGAACCACCGTCTTCAGAAGGACCTCCTTACCTGCTAGAGATAGAGACCGCTCATTCCATCCTTTCGATTTACGTACCACAGGATCAACAATAATCTTGAAAACTTCTATTTTAGATCTTCCAATGAGAGTGAGAAGACCTAGGTACTTTGTATGCTTCTTCACTACCTTAATCCTTAATCGGTTTCGAATTTGCAATAAAGTCTCCTGTGGCACATTGCGGCTTGAGGAAAGCTCTAATTTTTCCAAGTTTGTTTGCTAACCTGACAGTTCCTCATACAACTTAAGAATTTGAATAATTTTTTGTTCTTCCCTGATTGTCGCATGGGCAAATAAAATATTATCATCTCTAAAAAAACAAATGTGAGATCTTCAGGGCATCCCTGGCAATTTTAAAACCATAGAGTTCCTGATTTTGCTTTGCATTCATAATCAGAGATGATAAACCTTCAACACACAACAGGAAGAGATAAGGAGAAAGCGGATCCCCTTGATTAAGGCCCCGTTCAGGACAAAAAAAAAATTTCGTGAGGGTTTCCATTGATGAGCAAAAAGTAAGATATTGTGTGAACACATCTCATAACTAACTCAACTCAACTTGAGGCAAAACCCATTTTTAATAGGATAGAATTAAGAAGTGTCTCTCAACTCTATCATAAGTTTTGCTCCTGTCAAGTTTGAAAGCCATAGTGCCTACTTTGCCCTACCTTTTAGTGGGCATATGATGAAAAGGCTCAAAAGTAACAAGGGCATTATCAGTTATCAAACGTTCAGGTAAAAAACCACTTTGAAAATATGAAACAACATTAAATAAGATGACATTGAGCCTATTAGCTATGATTTTTGTGATAATGCGAAACAAAACATTGCACAAACTAACAGGTCAATAGTTTTTTGTAAATTCAGGTGAGCTAACTGTTGGTATAAGCATAATAAAAGAATGATTTAAATATGATGGATCATACCACTGAATCAATATATTAAACAGAATATTAGTCACATCATCTTGAATAATGTACCAACATTTTTTATGTAAAAGAGGGGGCCATACTATTAAGTTCAGATGCTTTGGAAGGTTGCATTTCCTTCAAAGCTCGATAAACCTTCTCACTAGTGTATGGTTATATGAGAAAGTCATTCATCTCTAAAGTCACTCGTGATGAGATAGTCTCCTTAACCTTTTCCACGTTGGTTGGTGGAACCGATGGAAAGATATTTTTAAAGCAATCTGTTATAATTCCTGCTATCTCTTCTTCTGTCTCGCACCATTGCCAGTCTCCACCCCAAATTCTATTAATAATATTTTTTTTGTCTGCGATTTGAGGCTTTCGAGTATATTCATATCATTGATATAATTATTATATACAAAAAAAAAGAAAAAATATTTAAGATTATCAATGATTTGATTTTTCTTTTTCATTGCATTGGATTTTTTTTTAAAAAAAAAAAAAAAGATTCAGATTCTATTGCGAAGCAATTTCTGCATGGACAAATAAAATGGGAAACTGCATATTTATGTTTAAATTCAGTTGGGAAAAAAGAATCATCTTAACAAACCAAAAAAAAAAAGAAGGAAATCAAATATACTGTCCTAGAATGTACGGTCCACATTATAAATTTTAAATAGAGCACAAATTCATGCGAGTTTCCATATTGGTTTACATTATTCATGTTATAGAGATTGGTGTAAATCAGATTAATATAAATGAAAGCTTTGAATGTCTGCTATGCCTGCTCATACTTTTATTATATTTGTGTACTATATATTAATCACACGGTACAATCAAAATCTTGATTCGCGTGTACAAGATATTTGGTGATACCATATACTTTGTTTCTAAATAATAGTTATTTTAGAGAAAAAATAAAATTTTATTTATCTATCATTTTTATACAATCAATAAATTTTAAATATTTTTCAATTATATCCCCATTTTTATCACTCTTCTTATTAATAATTTGTAAAATTTTAAAATCATTTAATTAAGGGTAAATTGCAAATTTGGTGTCTAAACTTTTTAATTTTTTCTATTTTGATGTCTATATGAATTTTTTGTGCAATTAAGTATTTGAACTGATAAAATTATTTTCAATGTAATGTTTTTCTTTATCTGAATGACTGAAATCCGTAATTTCATTACATTCATCTAACCAGATAACAGATTCTGTATATTATTTTAACTAATTTTGCATCTAAAATTTGAACATAAAATTTTTCAACTTTAAATACATAATTTGTTCATATTTTTATTTACTTTCTGTATATATTTTGAATAAATTCTCCAGTAATAAAAACATAATTTGAATTTAAAATGAACAAATTATGTATTTAAAGTGAAAATATTATATACCAATACATAATTGTTGACATAATATACAAAATTTGGTACCAATCAGATGAATTTCCATGTAGCAGCCACTGATTATTTATAATGGAGAAAAACACCACATTGAAAATGATTTTATCAGTTCAGACATTTGATTAAACAAAAAAAAAGTCTAAACAATAAAATAGAAAAAAATCAAAAAGTTCATACACAAATTTGTAATTTACCATTTAATCAAAAGTGATTTAGTCTTATTCGCTCATTTGCCTCTTATATTTATGACTGATGACTAATTTCTTAATTCTAGCGAAATTCTCTAAAACAACTATTATTTAGGAACGGATTGAGTATATATTATTACTAGTTTTGTGATTGTGAGATACATGAATTTAAGAAGTTTTATTTAAATTATTATTATTATTATTATTATTATTATTATTATTATTATTATTATTATTATTTAAATAATATATTGAGATATATAATATTTTTTTCTTAAGTATGTTTGTTTATTTTTTCTCTTATTTATTTTTAAATTTTATTGTAAATAGCAAGCATAAATTTATCCTTTTAATTAGATAATGATATTTTTATCCTTATTTATTAATTTTGATTATTATAGTTTTATCCTTATTTATTAATTTTGATTATTTTAATAGATATATTGTTTAATATTATATTTATGCTATTTCATTGTATATTTTTATTTCATTACTTTTATTCTTCTGAGATATAGATTAATTTTTTTCATTTGGTTGATGATTTTTTTCTATGGATCATGTATTTCTTAAGATTTGATCCTATATAATTTTATATATTGAAATTATTTTTTATTTCAGATTGATCTTTATGTCAATAAACAAGGCTTACATAATTTTTAATGTGCTAAAATTTTGAATATGATATTAAATGAATAATTAATTACTAATAAATACAACAAATTATAATAAATATTTTTTATTTATTTTTAAGTGCTGTAGTAATTTAGAATATAATGAATTATAATAAATATTTTTTATTATTTTGAAGAGAAGTAGAGTAATAGTTATATTATTTAATTTGGATTCAAATTAGATAATTAGAAAATTGAATAAGCATTCAATTATTCTTATTTTGTTATCTTTTATATTTATTAGCCATGTTTGTTGTTTTAATATTTGTATTCTAATTATATATATGTGTGTATGTGTGTGTGTATTATTCATAATTTCAAATGCTCTCATTTTGATTCTCCAATCATTTTTATTAAAGCTTAGATTTTTAGTGTGAAAATATTATTTGTATTTTTTTTTGCAAGTTATCTCTTTTTAAAAAATAAATCATTAAAGTAGATAATTAATTGTCATTTATTGTGAATATTAAAGAAAAAATAATCATTGTAAATAAAAACCTCGTAATGTTTGACATGGGGTGTATGAAAAACAAACTATAAATTATGAAGTAGAAAGGATAAGTGACTATAATTTTTTGGAAAATTTATATTTTATATAGAATAGTTGTTGATATATATGATATAAATGTCATTAAATTTTTAAATAAAGAAAGAAATCAATAATTTATTTTCACATAAGGTTTATAGTATTTCATATTGAACATTAAAATATTTCATATTTACCATTTAAGTATTGTTATTAAATAGTGATCATATTTTAGATATAAGATAATTGGTATGTGATCATTTATAGAGATTACACAGTGATTTTAGAGACATAAATTATGAGATGATAATTTGAAAAAAAATGTAAACTTATTTAAGAGTCATAACTGAAATTGATATTAATATTTTTTCCGTTTCAATGAATGTAGTAATTTATAAAAATTAATGAATAATTTATGCACTTAACAATGAAAAATTTTGTATTTATTGCTTAAGATTTTGAATATTTTTCTCTTTGTAAATACAAATATGCTAATAGAGAATGACACGAGATTGAAAAAAAAATTTTGAAGAAAAAATAAAAAATCGGTAACGTTGGTAATTTATGTAACAAATAATTAATAAATATTTTATAATGAAATAATTTATCAGTTACCACTTAATTTACTAATATTTTTTCAATTTTAATGAAAGAAATGATTTTTTAGCATTAATAAATAATTTATCCAGGATGACTCAAGATTTGAAAAAAAAAAAAAAGAAGAATAAAAGTTATGCAACTGACAATAACTTATACAGCTGTCAATTAATGAATATTATAAGCATTTAACAATAAAATAATTTGACATTTACTTCTTAATTTACTAATATTTTTTAGTTTTAAGAAATGAAATAAATTTGAAAATGAATAAATAATTTTTGTATGTATTACTGATATAATTTTGAAAAGAAATATGATTTATCAATTTTTTAGACAATCACTTGTCAAATTGTTGGGGAATTAATGAGTGAAAAGGAAATGATACTTACTGTTTTTTTTTTTGGAAAGCCATTTGTCGAAATTTTGAGATATATATATATATATATATATATATATATATATATATATATAATTAATATTAAAATTTAATTAAAAAAATTATTGTTTATCGAGTTAATTATTTAACACATAATCAATTTAAAATATCATGTATTAATATATTTAACCAAAATAATTACAAATAAAAATAAATTATTATTATAAAATTATAAAATAGATAATTTAAAATTAAAAAATAGCTTATCTTATTATTTTTATAAGTAAATATTATTTATTTAAATATATTTTATAATAATTATTTTAATTAATATATTAAATTATAGTTGTACAACACACAAATTATCGACTACTATTATATATATGTCAACAGAAATGTAACTTCTCAACTATATTTAGATATAATTTTTTTCTAGATCAATATAAATAATTGATCATATAAATACAAAAAATAAATAATAATATTTCAGAATAATTAAATAATACCAATATCATGTGTTTAAAAGTTAAATTCAAACATGATTTAATATAATTGTTTGTAATATCAAACATCATATTCTAATATCCAGGTATTTTCTGTATTTACTTTGTTTTAAGACAAAGCAATAGGTTTAATTTTACTTTCTATAAATACTTTGCTTAAAGTATTTTAGTTTACTTTGTTTTATTTATGAAAAAGATGTGATAGGTCAATAAAAATATCATTATACTTCATAAAAAAATAAATACATTTATGTTAAATAATTACTTTTAAAATATTTATTTTTTCATGAAGTACAATAACTTTTCTATCTGTCTACCACAAGTTTATTCTAAATAAATATTTTATAAAAAATGAAAATAAAATGCTATTTTTTGTTAATTATAATGATTTTTTTTCATTAAGATGTGCTTATTTTTGCTTGAAATACAAAATTTTCATTAATTCATTGCACCTTTACATTCAGTAATTACTTTATGAAAATTAAAAATAATATGTTAATTTTTTCATTAACTTATTATACTTTGATGTTAAGTAATTATTTTATAGAAAAATAAAAAATATGCTTCTTTTTTATTAAGCATGCTGATTTTTTTCTATTAACCTATGAAAATTTGTTGCTACTGAAATAAAGTATAATTATTTTGTTATAAACAAAATGAATACAAAAGGCACTTAGCATTTAGACTTAAAATGTTATATAAAAATGAATATAAAAATATATAATTATTTTATACAAAAGAAAGGCGACGGAATAACGCTACTGTTTTTTTTTTATCATGACTCATTATACTTATAATTTCGTAAAATATATAATGATTTTTTTATATATCTTTAGCATAATGGATCTCATCACTCAACAATTTAATTTATTTTTTAATAGTAAAATATATATATTTTTTAATTTGTATTTTTTATGGATTTCTTATTTTAATATTATTTTCTTTTTTGTTATTATTAATAATTTAAATATAAAATTTATCTATTTTTTTCCTTATATGTTAAAAGGAATTACCATGGCAAGTATTAGTACCTACCTGCACACTATATGTCGTTATTGATATTATTATTTTAGCTAATACCATCAATTCAACTATTCTTTGTTTTTCCCTCCACTGTAATGATGCAGAATATCATTGCCAGTAGAAAATTTTTAAAATTTCAATAAAATAATAAAATTCAAAATTATTGAAGCAACATGAACACAAAAATGAAAGTAATTGGATGGAAAGCAGAATCAAAGAGCAATATGGATAATTTAATTGGAAGTAATAATTGAAAGTGTTGGACTAAGTTTGTCAAATCTAAGTTATAAACTTTTTTTTAATTTTGACAAAAATAGATTAAAATGTTCTAACATTAATTTCAAGTGTTGATCTTGCAAAAAAGAAGTTAGGAACTCGTTAGAAGTTAAATGGAAAAAAACAAGTGTCAAAATTGACTGGTAATTCGCGATAGTGAACCAATGGTCACAATCGCTATCTCAAAACCAAATTAAACAAATTGATAGGCCAGTTCGCAGTGTCTATCATGTCCATTGTCGTGACCACGATCTTTGAATTAATTTAGAAGAATTCATATTTTCAATCAAATAATGCCACATGCTCAAAAATTTGTTGAAATTATCAAAATTTGCGGCAGCGAAACTGAGGTATTGACTAAGAATTCGTTAAAGGAACATCTCTAATTTTCTCAAGCCATTTCACAGTGAGAATCGCATCTCAAAGCACTAAATGACCGTGACTTTGATTAAATTTGAGGGATCCAATGACTATTTTCACTTAAAAAACTAATGGTTTATTGTCATGTAGACAAGTTGTTAAACACAAATAAAATTTACCATCGCGAATGAGCAAAATTCAAGCTAACATGAAGATCGTAACTGCGAATATTGTCTGATAACCATTAAATGCAATATTTGGCCACCAACTTTTGAGATATGAACATAGTTTTGTTAGTAACATAACGTCTCTTTAGTAGGAATAACATATAAATGCTCTACTAAATAGACAAAAAATGCAAAATAATAACATTTACTAAGGCTAAACTCTTGCAACTTTGTTTATCAAATTTCTCTTTCTTAATTACTCTTTGTTGTTGAAGTTGTAAGAAGTTTGATATAAGTTTTAAACACCCTTTGGAATTGGGTTTAAGAATGAGCCAATGAAAAACTTTTGTATAGATTTGAGTGTTAGCTTTGAGAAATACTTGTAAAATTGTGTTTGAGTCTTTGCAAAATACAAGTTGCAAAGTTAGGTGTCAGCTTTCAAAATACCATTTGGCATTAGTGAAACACTCAATTGGAAGAATTGAGAAATTAATATAGGGTCGGTTAATCGCTATAAATTATTGTGTGTTTTATTTTTTCTCTATTTCTTCTAATACTTGCATAACTAACTTTCTCTCTAAAATTAAAATTTTTTCTTAATTCAACCCCTTTTTTAATGTATAAAGGCCAATAGAAAACTAACTTTCTCTTTAAAATTAAAATTTTTTATTAATGCAACCCCTTTTTTAATGTATAAAAGGCCAATAGAAAACAAGGTGAAAATGAGGATATTTTGAATAAAAACAATGATAACTGTATGTAAGGATAAATAATTCTTATATTAATAATCCAAACAAAAAAAATAATTTATTGTTTTTGTTGTTGGTGAAGGACTTGAATTGAATCTATAATTTAAATTATGGTATAGATTTAATTGAAAGTTTTACATGACATGGTTTTAGCATAATTCTAAGTCCTATATTTCATCCAAAAGTTTTCATGACATTATTTTAAACTGGAAAAATTAGGACAGTTGGTGATCTATTTTATTAGAATTTGAGTAATACTAGCAACAGTTTCTAAGTGTTAGTGAATTGATAGGTATAATAATATCAAATTTTATTATAATTTTAATATAAAATTCATATTATATTATAATTTTATATTAATTAATTATAATGAATATATTTTTTAATTTTTTCTATTTAAAGAAGTAATTTTTTTAGTAGAAACATTATTATATTAGAATTATTATTTTATTTTAAATTTATTTAAAATATTATATTTTAAAAATTTTTACTTGAAAAAATAATATTTTTTTAGTAAAATCCATATTGTATTAAAATTGTTGTGTTTATTTTGAATTTATCAAAACGTTAAAAATAATGCATTAATCTCAATTTTAATTAAAATATAATTATTTATCATATGATCAAAATTATTTAACAAAAATTCTGATATATATATATATATATATATATATATATTGACTATATTACTAAAAAATTAAATAATATATTATACTTATCTTATAACCTTTCTCAACAAAAAAAAGTATCTTCTCGTTACTCATCGATTTAAAAATTAAATATTGTGTTATCCCAAGAATCTTTTATCATATAAAAAAAAAAACAAGAATCTCATGACAAATTAATTTGAGTGAGAGAGTTAACGAAAAAAAAATAAAACTATTCAAATATTATATGGAAAGATTAAAAGCAATAATAATAATAATAATAATAATAATAATAATAATAATTGAAAAATGAAATTTCAATATTAATTTTTTAATAATATTCTAAAAATAAATATTTTAATTTATATGTGAGAAACCAAAACATGATAGAATAGGAAAAATTATGTAATCTGCTGCTTATGACAAACAAGAAATCATTTAGACTAAATAATCCACCCTTGTTTTCTAGGAAAGAGCAAATGTATTAGGTTCTATATCTACAAAATCGCAAAACAATAATTTTAGGTTAAAATTACGCCACCCATTAGCAAGTTCTTGCATTATACATATATTGCTAGTTAATGTGGTGATATTTTAAGGTTTTAAAATGTTGAGTTGTGAATATAATTATTTAATAAATGATAAAAATTATTTAATATAATTTCCAAAATCAGATTATATATAGTAATATCATATATTTTACTATATATTAATATAATATTAATCAGTTATCTTTTTAGATTAAATAAAAATTAATTAAATTTATTGATATAAATAAAGAATTGATAACTATATTAAAATTCTATGATAAGTGTTTATAAGTGAACTTAATTTACACTAAAACTTATAGTAATGTAGTAATATTAATCTTTTTAGACAAAAATAAAATTAGTTTATTTAAAAATTGTGATCATATTAAATAAAATTATTATATTTATTTTAGACGCCAAATTGTATATTTAATAGTACCTAATGTATAATTAGTAAACATAAAGAGAAAAATTAAAAAAATAAAAGAGCAAAAATAAAAAAAACAAAAAAAGGAAGGGAGGGACAACGTGATATTATTATAAAAATAGTGTATGCTATTCTGTTTTCTGTTTTGGTATATATAATAATGTATACTTAATTCATTAACCTAATATAATATATAACAACATAACTGATTTATTTTACCGTGAAAATAAAAAATGAATATTAAATAACAATATTTCCATAAGATAAATGAGTTTCATTTTAGAACTGACAAATTTTACTCTGAAATTATGTATAATCTATTTTGATTTCTATTAAAATTGATAACAACACAATCCAATTAATACAAAAAATTTTTAAAAAAAATTCAATTCAAAATTTGGTTATTCATAGAAATCAAGGTAGAGGTACCTAAGGCATATAGTTTTGCCTCTAGTTGTAGATAGGTGTGGATGAACTGCAACTTGCATGGCTGAGAGAAGAAGTATAAATTAATGGGTATGCCATATTTGATTTGGACGTCACATGAGGAAGACGCTTTTGTATTATGAAATGATCTGACAAGCTAGAGTTTGATCATTGATGTACTACACTCTGACAATGATCTACGATGCCAGAAATGTTCTTGATCTCACAATAAGGTGAATCTCTCTGTCAACATTAACGGTGTACTCCCATCCTCTTTTTAACAGATGTATTTATAATTTTTGCATGTATATTAATAATTATATTTAATAAATATTAAAAATTATATTATTTTTAATTAATTATTTTTATAAATTATTATATATTTTTTAAAAAATAATTATTATACAAGATAAATAATAGAGTTAAAAAATTAATTAATATTTATAAATAATTATAAAATATTAATATTATATTATAAGAATTTCTCTTTAAAATGACATCATTTAATATAAAAAAACAAAATTTTAGATTTTTTGTATAAATTTATTAATTTAATTTGTGTCGCATGGTTAGATTGTCATTATAGAAACCATGACAAACTGTTAATGGTTAGTAATTAGTAAAGAGAGAAAAATATTTTATAAATTCAAACATTGAGTAGGATTTGAATATGGAATTTTAAGATTTTGGAATATAACCTCTAATTACTAGACTAAATGGAATATAATCATTTGTTTTAGATTTTTTTAAATTAAATCGAATTAAATTTTGAATTAAACTAAAAAGCGTCACATTTATTAGTAGTAGTAAATAAACACACCAATAGAAGATGTAAGTAATAATTAAAGTACTTGGGTTTGAGATTTGGTAATCTGTGCCGGCCGGTGAAGAAAAGCTATTAGAAACAGTATCAAGAATTAGGTGAATCTTATGTGCAAACCACCAAAAATTAAAGATTTATGAAGATGTGGAGCCTACTTCAACTGCTGAAGAAAGGGAAACTTGAAGATGGGTATCTTGAAAATTCAGGGCATACATCCAATATCATATGAATGTCCATTTCGACAGCTTAATGCTCAAGTATTTTGAATAAAATCAAGATTATTGTTGTGCTAAATTTGTCATACTTAAGGATCGGTCATAATTGACGGGCCAAAAAAAAAAAAAATCAATCCTCTACTTGGATCGTAGGCTTGGCCAATCTATACTATCCTGTCTCCATCTCTCTCCTTTTCTGTGCTTCAAAAATATCAGCTTGTAGCTTTCACTAATCCTTCTTAATCTCATCATAGAACGTGATAGTTAACTAATGTGTGATTATATTGGACCAAACGTCCATATCAGATTTTAGTTAAACATAATTTTCCTAGATCTATTATCTTTTTTTCAGAAAAATTATTTGGTAAATTCAGTTCGTCAATTATAATTATAAACTTTCACTATATATCGGACATGTATCATTATTTATTTAAAATTTATTAAGTTAAGTATATACGATTATGTGCAAATAGATAATTATGTTTATATTTTTAAATCAATAATATCACATATCAAATATATAATAAAAGATCATAATCCTAATTGCGAAACTGAATTCATCAAACGAAAAATTTCTCATTTTTTCTGGTCAAATCCATAGGTTACTTGCTCCGGGTATCCTTTATTTTATATGTTTTTCTACATCCGAGATTTACTGCTAGTTTCCAATGGGACATCACAAGAGATGTATTGGTGCCAGAGAAGGTATCCTGACACAGATCCTTGCAACCCCAATATTTTGTATCCTAACACAGATCCTTGCAACCCCAATATTTTGTATCCTGACACAGATCCTTGCAACCCCAATATTTTGAAGTACAAACAAAATGGGATTATTGGACATTGATATGAAGCTACAGTATTGGGCCCACTTACTTATCTAATCCACAACACATTAAATCTGCAAATCATGTGGATCAGAGCTTGTCTCTCTTTATTGCCCCTACACCCTTTTTCAATTCTGCATCGAGTGCATCACATTATGATAATGTAATGCAAGGGCTTGGAAATTTCGATAGGTTTGAAGCTCCAACTAATTAAGTTTGACGATCAAGCTGGTAAAGCCCAACCTAGAAGTGCTAATTTTCAGGTCTTCTAAAGCAAGACTGCTATGGTTGGGCCTGGGCAACACATAGCAGTTTTGGGGCTTGTTGGAGAACTACAACCTCTCTTTTCTCTTTTTTGAAAAGAACCATAACTACAGCCTTTTTCTACTTTTTGATTCAAAGCAGATTAAAATTCAAATTCAAATTTATAATCTTATTTAAGACTAATAATTTTTGGCACGATCCGATTAATTAACACACATAACACATAGTTAATTTTGTTTAGATTTAACATAAACAATTTCGGATTATAAATGAATTGGCGTATCTAACTCATAATAGATACAATTAAAGACGATTATACAATTGAATTAATAAGATAACATGTAATATAAGATATATATATACACGTTTAAATACGATTTAAGCAAATATATTTGTATGTAAAAAAACAACTTTAAATCCAACTTTATATTTGTTTAGATTTGTAAACTCTACTCCCTATTTTTCAGCATTTAAATATTTTTTGGTTTAACAATACAATTTTTTAATTTTTATTTGTTTTAAATTAAATATATATTTTTGTATTATAACACATTAATCTCCATTATGACAAGTTAATCTCCATTATGAGGTTCATATGGATTTTATCATGCAAACTACTTTATAAATATATGTATTGGGATAGAAGATTTTGATACAATACGAATATTCAAATTTAATATTTTTTATATTATACACATGTTAATATAAATCACCACTCTTAAATTTATTAGTTTAAAATAATTAATATCAGATAATTTGATTAGTTTAAATTAATTAATATTCACAACTTGCAATCAATTACTAAAATTTAAAATTATAATCTCATAATAATTAACATAGATCTCACTAACAATGGGAATTATTTTGATTTAATTTTGAATTTTTACTTTGATGAAGTGGGTGAAAGTTCTTTTTTTTTTCTTTTTCTCTATCTATTCCATAAGATTTCAATTTATCATGTAATTTAAACACACGTTTCATTTGGCTTGTATTTTGAATTTAATAAAGAGCAAAAAAGATTAAAAAAATAATTTCCCTAAAAAAGGAGCAAGAATAATAATTAATAATAAGGAGCCAAAAAAAAAAAATGGATGAATGATTTCAAACAGAAACTGAAATCAAAAGTACAGACGACCACAAAATACAATCACAATAATAAATTATAAACTCCATATATACATACATATATTACAAGATCCTATTTCTCTATTCTTTTCCCGCTATACCCCCCCCCCCCCACTTTTGGATCGCAACAACTAAATAAAATTCTTCTCCACGCTGTAGCTGTCCCTCTCGCACTCGCACAGGCACACTCATAGACTTTCAGTCTCGTGTTACCGTCCGATAGCAACGCGGTCCACACTCACCTCAAAAGGGCTTGTGTAGGTACATGAACATGTCCTGAAGCGGCGACATCTGATTATTCGTCTGGAACTGCGACGAGAAGACACTGTCCATGGTGGCATCCATGTAATTATACGGAAAATCAATGGCATTCACATTCCCCCAATCCTTCCATTTCGGCTCACTCTGCACCTCGGACGTGAATTCCGGCGACACCACGTGCTCCGAACAGCTTGAGTCCGTGTGCAACTTCGGTACCGAATCCGACGTATCGAAGAATACGCAATCATTAACAGGTCCCGTCGCCGATGATGGAGTCGCCGCTGCTGCTGGTGGAGGCAACAGTGACGGCTTCCTGTCCTCCGCTACGTCTGGCGATAAGTTCAATTTCCGGTTGCTAACTTGTCCTTGCTTCTCAATTGTCCCTTTCTTGTTGTATATGCGGCACAGCACCCAATCATCCAGCTGTAACAGATCAACACCGTTGAATCAGTCAACCGTGTAGCATAATCCTAACCACTGAATACAGATTTCAACCTTATCTAAATGTGAACACGAGTGAAAAAAGAGATAAGAAAGAATATCAACTTTCCTCAAGTGGAAATTAATGATTATTCGATCATAATCACGAATTTAATAACTCGTTGTTAATTGCTTGGGATTATCCCAGTGGGCCCCAGCCGTACATAGATATAGCCACTTGATTGAAAGCATATCATTTGAAGGGGTTTATTTTTTTTTTTTCTCGCCCCTTTGGTGGTGATGATCAAATTGACAATTCCGAATATCGTGAGAAGTTCAAAAGGGCAATTTAGGTATTTCATGCCGCAAAAATTTTTTTGTGTGCATGCAATGAAATGTCGAATCTACCCTTAAAGAATGGTTTTAAAATGGCAATTATACCCTTAAGCTGTTCTTCTTTCGAGCCGAGCGGTCCACATCCGCTAAGCGATACTCGTGCATAATCCAGTTTGTTTTCTCTCCTTTAGGAGCTTTCCCGGCGTAAAATACCAAAGCCTTCTTGATTCCGACAGGCTTTGGCTGTCCAATGGGCTTATCGGCCCCTGTAGCCTTCCAGTAGCCGGTTCCTGCCGCCCGGTTCGGCCTCGATCCGTTTGGATACTTCCGGTCCCTAGGTGAAAAGAAGTACCACTCCTTTTCTCCATACAAGGCCATACCTGTTAATTCACATAACAATTACTTTTTAAATAAAATAATAAGAAAAAAAAACCTAAAACAAAGATAATTCGTCAAATAATATTGGAATCATCAAATACCTGGGAGATCCCATGGGTCATACTTATAGAGATCGATTTCGGCAATAATCGGGACAGCAATCAGTTGCGACGCGCACTTACGGCAGAGGTAGTGCATCACAAGCTCCTCATCGGTGGGATGGAATCTGAATCCGGGTGGTAACTCCAACGCTGCTGCCATTTTTACCCTTGTTCGTCTCTACTGTCTCTTCAAATCTGTGTCTTCTTTGCGGAGCAATTGCTAGGACGGCTGTTGAAACTTAGAACGCAAGGGAAAATGATGAATTTATAAAGATATGAGAAAAGGGGTAGGGGAGGTGGACACAGGGGCAGGCGTGAGCGTGATTTATAGAATACACGTGGGTGATAACGTTTTTACCTTTTTTTTTTTAATTTTTGATGATGGCAGCCAGGACACGTGGCGGATTCTCAAGTGGGGGTGCGTGCGTGTCGCCAGCCCACATGAGAGTTGATTTTGTCACTGCTTACGAAATATATTTTGGCCTGTGGTGTGGATTCACTTTACCACAGCGAATAACCCACTCATACTAACCCGTCGGTTCGAGCAGCAAATTTTGAAAATTAAAAAAACATTAAATTGAAGAAATTGACCGTCCTAGGGATTGGTGTAGGGTTGGCGAGGTTTTTTTCCACGCGTTTGTGATTTTTCGTTTTCTTGGAGAATGGGCCGACAGTTAAACGGTGGATGCGGTGTACACGTCAGATAAGCGGAAGAGCCACGTTTGCGGGCGCAGGCTGTCTCGTTGCGTTTATTTGGCAAGAGGCGAGGGAGACCGACTAGGGAGTAACTGAGTGGGCAGCGCAAGATCCAGTGTATTCCGTTCGCAGGAAAAATTAATTGTATGTGGTTATCCTTATCTTGCTACAATACGTAGGACGGAAGTTATGCGATGAATCGGAAGGTAGCGAGATCCAATCACATCAGTATTAATTCCAGTATCTCTGCAATATGTCAGTTCAGTTCGTAAAAAAAAAAAAAAAAAATACTGATAAAAAAAAAAAGAGTGTAGTGAAGCATCGGATATCTATGTGAAAAACAAAGAGGAATCAAGCTAATGAATTTAAGGTAATAGTCAAAAAGTTTACTGATGCAAAAAAAAATTCAAATACTTTTATAAGTTTTTAATTATATCCAAAATATTTAATTAAATCAATTATATTTTAAATTTGAATAATTATATTTAAAGTCAAAATTAAAATTGAATAAAGTTCATATTTGAATTATACTTTTTAATTAGTTTAATCATATATTCAAAATTAAATTTAAATTCCACTTAAGATAATAATTTTATTATTCAATTTAAATAATTTTTCATAAAAATATTAAAATTTTAGTTGTATTTTGAATTATAAATAATTAATTTTTGATTAAAATAAAACATTATTTTCATATATTTAAATTATAATTTTTTTATATATTTAAACAATAAACTAATCAATCTTTAATTTTTATTTTTGTGATAATTATTTTAAAAATTTTATATGTCCTTATCATGCAAGTATTTTTTAACATTACTTAAAATTTTTATTTTAAATAATTTATTATTTAAAATATGAAAATTAATTTTAAATTAAATTGACATAAAAAATTAAGATATGAGTGATTTATTATGTATGTCAAAGAATAATTAGTTCCTTTTTTGTAATTCACATTAAAGGATTAAAATTTATTTAGTAAATAATTTTTTTACATGGAAAGGATAGATTGTATATTAATGAATGTATTAGTATTAATGACCTATTTAATAAATTTTGTTTTGTCAAAACCAAAATCAACTACTCTCTCTGTTATTTTATAGATGTCGTTTAAGGTTTTCGTACACATATATTAATGATTATATTTAATATGTGTTATTACATATAAAAAAAATTATGTTACCTTTAATTAATTATTTTTATAAATTATTGTGTACTCTAAAAAAATAATTGTTATGAAAAAAAAGAAAGGGTAAAGTTGAAAAAAATTAATTAATATTTATTGATAATTGTAAAACGTAAAATATTATAAAAACTAAAATTTCTCTATAAAACGATATCTAATTTGAAACAAATAAAGTATAAAATATATAAATACAAAACATTGACTTGAACATTCAACAAATGATATTTTTAGTTGGGATTATCGACTTTTTCGACTAGTCATTGATATCGTACATGTTGATGACCATTGAGCACATGCCAATGTAGAAATAAAAAGTTATTCAAATGAATTGTGTTGTTGAATTCTTAATTCAACTCGTCTATCCTCATTGTAATATGGCCAAAAAAAATTATGTAATTGAGTTAAGAAGTATTTTGTTATTGGCAAAATCTTTTTTTACTAATATTGCAAACTACTTTTATATATCTTTGAAATATTTAGCTAATGTTTTCACTTACTGATAAAAGATTTATCATTCAAACTATAGTGAAAAATTACTATTTAATCCCTTAATTTTTAGTTAATTTATAATTTTGTCTTTTCATGTTTAATAAATTTTTTAAATATCTCAACATTTGACTTTGTTAAACTAATTGATCATTTTGTTCAATTAAAATATATTTTTATATTTGTAAATTAAATAAAGATACAGTCAAAATCTTAAATTAAATAGAATTTCTACAATATTTTTAAATAACATAGAACATTTCATCTCTCTCTTATGTCATCTCATTTCATTTTTATCATCATCTCGTCTAATATAAATCACTTTATTCATTGATGAATTAGCCACTATTCATTGTGAAAATGTAGAAAAACATCAAATTTGGTGTTCTCTTCTCTCCGCAGTATTGATTGTGCTTAAAATTATTGAAAAATTGATGACTTGATGAGAGAGAGAAATTGTAATTTGATTGCCCCTATGATTTTTGTTGATCTTGACATATAATATGATACTATCAAGGTGAGCACTATTTGGTGAAAATTGAATTGACCAAATCAATTCAATTTGATTTGATGTAAATATAATTTTAGTTTGATTTGATTTTTAAAAAATTGATTAATTTAATTAGTTCGATTTTTAGATAAAAAATTTTTTAGTTGAATCAAATCGATTGAATTTTTGATAAAATTAAATCAATTTAGATTGAACTTATATTAAATCAAATTAAAATAATTGAATTCTATTTAAAATTTATTATTTAAATTAAAAATATATAAAAAATATTTTTTACATTAAATATTTTAAAATATATTATAAGATTATTATATATTAAAAAAATTTTAAAAATAAAATTTTAAAAAATTTTGATTTATGCTAAATAAAATTAAAATTAAATCGAATCAAATTAGTTTAATTTAATTTATTTTTAAAAATTTGATTTTTCAATTATTTTAGTTCGGTTCTATTTGAACCAAATAGCAAATACTCACCCCCTACTACCAACGAGCTCTTCGTCACAACAAGCTCTTAGTAATTGTTCTATCAAAATTGCATTTAACAAAATAGAATTTTTGTTGGAAAAACAATAGTATATGAAAATAAAAATAGAGGGAAACTTTGCAATTATGCAATAAATAAATGGGCAAATACTAAAAAGTCCATCTATTTATCAAAGTACATTACTTTGTCCTTATGTTATAAAATATATAAAATCCATTTATTTTGTTAGACAAAATATCCTTTTAATTTTCAATGTCTTTTCCATTAACTAATGGCTCAAAAATGAATCTATGTCAAAATTATTTTATATAGTGTCAAAATACTCTAACTTGGTTTTAAAAATTCGTTTAGACACTTTTAATTAAACTTATATTATCTACATTCAAAATCAATTAAAGAAAAAATTATAAAAAATTCAAAAATCACTCTAAATTCAGAAGAATTTCATAAAACAAATCCATATTGGCATTTAAGAAATCGAATGAGAGAATCATTTAACGCCCACAAGTTTCGATTCTCTCCTGACAATGTAACCATAGACTACCCAACAAGCTTCAAAAACACCAGTTCGCCTTCCGATGCCATCAACTAAAACATCTCCAAGCTTTCACTTGCCTTCCCATTGTCATTATTACACAAAACAATTGAATTTCATAAAACTACATCTTTTGCGGATATATTATCAAACACATTTCGGGCATCACTTATACCACCAAAATTCCCATACATGCCAAGAAGACTCTTGACGATGAAAACCACGTCAATTTCATATCTCATTATCCACCTATCGACTTTTTGACCGTTACCCATATCGCTAAAATTAGCACAAGCTCTTAAAAATAAAAGAAAATATAAAGTTTGGGCGAGAGAATACCGCATTCTTAGAGTTACAAGGACGATACTAGTGTTGATCAAAAGCCTGATTTTTGGGCACCAGGGAATAAAGTAGATAATCGTTTGTTGCATTACCTTTTGCTTCCATAAGAAAGGGTGGGATGTGGATTATTGGCTTTGAGTGGAATGGTGTTATAATTGAGGATAATCCTAATCTTGAGAAACATGCACAGCTTGCTCTTTCTCAAAAAAAAAAAAAAAAAAATGAAAATCTCTTCTTCCAGCTTTCACCTTGCTATTGAAAATATTGGCATTCAAAGGTATTTTCAGCACAATTGTCGAGACAAAAAATGTTCACAGGCTAACGTCAAAGACAGACTAAGTGGCGAGTTTGATTGATGAATAGTGGTGATTTTGAAGAATTGCATATATTACTGTGTTATTCTTTAAGTGATGATTTGTTTTCAAGATTAATAAATTAAAAATATGAGTAAAAGAAAAATTAAATTATTGGAGATAAGAAATTAAAAGAAAAATTGAATTATTGGAGATAAGAAATTAGAAGATTTGTGGATAAAAAATAAGATTTTAAAGAAATGTTTTAAATTTGAGAGGTGATTGAACATGAAAAAAATGATTAAAGGAAATTTGGACATTTTACTTAAATCAGCGTCAAAGAAATAGAATGATCTCAAATTTAATGGCAATAAAATAAAAAAATTTACATCATATTTTTGAAAATCTATGGATGACACAATATATTTAAAAAATTCAAGGACTTTTAAAGTATATTTTACTCTCAATCAATATATGTAATTAATTTAAATCTTAGAATTAGTTCTAAATCATTATTTTTTATTTATCAAATAATTATGTATAATACAATCACGTGTCATTTATTTTATGTTATGATATAGAAAAACTATCATATCAAAAAAATTTATAATAAGAAATTAGAAAAATTAACTATCATATAAAAATATTTTAAATAAAAAATTTTAAAAATAAAAATTATAAATAAAAAGCTAAGACCATATCAAAAAATTTTAAACAAAAAATAAAAAATCTAAAAAATAAAGATAGTAAATAACTTTTAGACAAAAAATTAAAAAACATAAAGAGTAAAAAATTCTTTAATTTTTAGAATCCTAAGGGTTAGTAGCAGTATAATAAATTATTAAAATTATTTTATTCAAATTTAATAAATTATTTTTTAAACTTATGTAGTACAAGATTGAAAATATAAATCAATAACAATTATTTGTTATAACTATCTCACTGTTAATATTACTTTTAATTATAAAATACTTAATATTATTTATTGGTTATAATTAATTGATTATTTAATAAAATAAATATGGAATTTATTTAAAATTTATTATTAAAACTATATTTTAGAATTTGGTAATTTGAAATTAATAAAATATAAGATTGTAGAATAACAGCGTCTACATCAATTAGGCCTAAGGATGGTTCGGTTTATTTTGGAGTTTGAAAAACTCCAAAACTGGATCGAATGATTGGTTCTTTAAAATTAAAGGATCAAAATGGGGGTCGGATTGAAAAAGAAAAAAAATTGAGACCGGACTGAACTAAAAATCATCAATCCTAAATTTTTTTTTTAAAATTTCATTAATATAATTATTTTAATCCATTTTATTCGTATAAACTATTTTTAAAATATTATAAAATATAATATAATATAAAATTATTTATTTTAAATGCATAAAATTAATAAAAATATAACTTTGTAATTATAAAAAGAATTATATTAAGTAATATTTAAGTGTATAAATATATAATATATTTATAATATTTAATTTCTATATATATATATATATATAATTAGTTTTTCAATTCGATTTTAATCCAATTTCAATCCGATTCTCGATATAATTCTTAAAAAAGAACTAAGATCAGGACTGAAATTGAGATCTTTGGTTGTAATCTCGATTACTGTCTTTTTTTTATATATTCGATCTAATATTTATTTTGATTCAATTTTTAATTTAATCCAAACCGTGCGTAGCCCTAGCGTCGGCCACATGTACACTTTCTAGATCCAGTCTCCTTTTATTTAATTATTTTGTATTAAGCGGGCAAAATTTTCTCTACATTATTGCACCAACTTTCTGGTAGGTATTTGAATATTGAGGTGTCAATGGTCTCCGTGGATAAGGATAAAAGTAGTTAAACGAAGTTGCTAGGTAATTGCTAAAACCGCCAAATCACACTATTTCCAAGCTCCGTTTTTCTTCTGTCACCCACATCAAACTGATGAGTTCAATAGGCGTGAACTTATCAGTTCCTAACGTGGACATATCCAGTCTAACTTTCGGTGGCTGTTTTTTGTGAAGATTCTAAACAAATGGACTCGCGCCACGCCATGAGTTAAGAGGACGAGGGACGCACAGAACTAACGTAACTTCTGATGGAGAATGCCCCCCACGTCAGACACGTTCGTTAACACATGGAGGCAGGCACTGACCTACACTGGTTGCAATGAGTGACCTAATCAAGTCCTTTATGGTCCTCTTTCAAGTGATGTGGCGGTGAGTGATTGGTTGGAATAATATCGAATGAATAGTTGCACTTGTGAACGTTGTGCAGTCAATTTTTAACACAAGGAATGCGCCCAAAATCGTGGACCCAGATTTCAATCAATGGCATAGAAATTGGAATGGGTGTGTCAGAGCAGAGTCAATGAATGGACGGTTTGGATCACAATGATTTGATGTGCTCACTCAAGCATATGCCCTTTTTTTTGTTATTTTTCCAGGTAAAATTATATGATTTTTTTTATTAAGTAGCTTTTATTTTATAAATAACTATCACCACTAGATCAGATTTTATTGACAAGTCAAGGATGATAATTTATAAAATAAGATTTATTTTATTAGAAATAAATAATTATAAACTTCAACAATAGTAAAATAATAAATAATGCATTTTATTTCATAATATCATTAGATTCGTTCTTTATTTTTTAACAGATAAATATTTATCGATGATAAAAAAATAGAGAATCAAATTTGATAATATGTAACTTGATTAATTTTAAGCTATTAAACATAAGTTTAGTCAAAAGTTTGAGCTTTAATAAGCTTAACCTATAAATATATCCATCTCATATGTTTATAAATGTAAAATATATCATTATATTTGCATCGTATATGCACATTATTTTTTATATTTATATTTATTTTTCTATTCATTTTTTAATTGTTCTTATAAAACTTAAAATTTGAGTTCACATTCCTCACAAAATGCAATATTAACTTTTTTCTTTTTATTTTTTTAGGCCAACTTTTTTCTTTTTATTATTACATATATTCACATGTAAAATAAATACTACTACAATATAAATGTTAATATATCAAGATTTAATTTTAAACATTTCATCAGTTTTTTTTAAATGATAATCCAAAAAAGCTAAAAAGTAAATGATTTATTTGTAATTATGTTGTTTCACTTGGATTTCTTTCTTCCTTATGAAAGTTGTATTTACATTTTTCCTCAATTAAAAGATATAGAAAAATATATGAAAATTTATTTATAAATTAGATAAATTAAATAACTTAATTTGTAAATATACTAATAATAGTAATATATTAAGAAGTATGAAGATATCAAAATAATAGAATTTATTCATAATATTTTCCAATTGAAATGATAAAATACTTAAAATTTCAATTTGATAAAAAAAAAAAAACTATGCTCAACTCATAAATTATTATAAATTATAATGACTGATTTTTAAATGGGTATAATAATATAAATACATTAATAATTTGAAGACTTACAAAAAAATTTTAAAAAATATAAAAAATAAATAAATCAAAAAAATCTCATAAAAAAAATAAGTAACTATCAAAATGGATGATAAAAAGAAAATAAAAAATCAATAAGAACTAGATATGTATTTATACAAATATAAAAATAATAAATTCAGTATCTAAATATATCAATTTAAAATTATCTATGAGATATCATTTGTTTAGGACAATGGGTATTATCACTAGAACATAAACCTTATGTTATTTTTCACAGACATGTGCAATAAAAATGTATCATAAAATTATGGTGTCGTATACAATATTATATTATAAAATTATAATTAATATAATTTTAAATATTTAAATAATAATTTTATTATTTTAAAATAATGTTTATTTTTAATAAAATAATTATAAGTAATTAATAAAATTATTCAAAATTTAAAATTTTGCATAATAATGCCATACATATATGTGACCTAAAATCACTTAATGTATCTATTTTGCAGACAAGTGGAATAATCAATGTTTTGTCATCACGTCCAAGATCTTTTTCTTTTTTATCTCTCTCGTGAATTGTCTTCCTCTCCAACTAATTAACACAACGTGAATTGTATTCCATTCCAGCCTTAGGTCGACATTTCTGAGCAGTCACTATAGAAACTAGATATGATAGTGTTAGTGTCACTGTCCTAATGCTAGTTTTGGACACCAATAGTGATTTCATATGAAAGTTTACTCAGTTACAGTTATTAGTCGTTGGCCAAAATCTCTACTTCCTTACGTACGTATTTCTGAATTATTTTATGTATTGATTTTTGTTCATATCGAAATTTCAGAATTTGATAAACTTTACTTTAAAATATTTTGAAATAAAAAAGAATAGAGAGAGAAAATAATGACTAATGAAACAATTGTTATATAGTGGGTTGAATTTAGATGTTGAATATATGTATCTTTTAAAATTATTTCAATGAATGGCATATAGTATTCAATAATAGGTTTTGTCAAAATGTTGCCATAGTCTATTTCATTAATTTCCCTTTGACCATTATCTATCTTTTTTATGTGCACTTTGTTTCATCTGTTCAGTCTCCTTTTCTTCTTTCCACATCTCCAATTGAATTATATTAGATAAATTTTAATAATTCATGAATTAGAAAATTATTCCCATGGTTTTCTCATCTAATAAATAAATAAATAAGCAAAATATAGCTAAAACCTAAAGTTTTACTTAGTTAAAATATATTTACTTCATTCATTTCACAATATCTGTCATTTTAGAAAAAAAATTATTTCAATATAATTATCGTTTTATATTATCAATATAACATTAATTACTTATTTTTTAAATTTATCATTATCTTTTTCTTCTCTCTCTCTTCTCTTTCTCTAATTAATTTGATTAAAAATAAATTGAGAATATATTTGTCCATATCAATTGAAATTATTCCTAATTAATATTTTTTTTAATCTAAGTTCAAAACCCTAAAATGATAAATATTATGAAATGGATGAAGTATACTTTATTGAATAAACTTATAGAATCCAAGTTATGAGAAAGATGTGAATGATTTATTCATAATCATGTTTTATTTCATCTTGATAAATATGTAAAATTAATTTCACGAGTTAATTCAAATAGTTAAAAAAAATTGTTTATTTTAAATTTTTTCATTTTTTAAGTCAATAGACAATGCATTTTTAAAATCACGTACTAAACTGATATAAAAATCTATTTTTACCTTTTATTTAGAATGAGGTAAAATAAGGGAGAAAGAGAAATAAAGATGAAAAATAAGGATTGATTGCAATTTTCTATTGTTTGAGAATGAGAGGAAAATAAGAGAGAAAGGGAAATAACTTTTGTTTCCTCCTTTTTATTTTCTCTTTAAAATGGAAAGACAAATATGATAATTAAAGGAAATTATGGTGAATTTATATTTTTGTCTTTTATATTTCTATATTGAAGAGGAAAAATAAATTTATTTTTCTTCTTTTATCAAAATATGAAGAGAAAATAAATAAAAGAAAAGAAAATTTATTTTTTCTCCTTTATTCTTTAGCCAAATATGAGAAGGAAAAATAAATAAAAGAAAATAAAATTTATTTTCTCTCTTTATTTTCTTTCCTATCTAAATAATTTTCTAAACATAGAGTTAAAATCATTTAAAAAATTAATTTTAATTAATATGCAAATTATTATTTTTTTAAAAAAAGTGTAAAACTTGCGCTAGCTGTCAGCTGTGTTCTCATTCCAAAATTGTAATGAGAGAACAAAGAGAAAAAATTTGACCTGAGTAGGTGCAATCAGATTTCCGTTCACCAAAATTCAGTGAACGTGAACAAAGCTATAGTGGGAATCGAATTATAGAACAGAACAAACTTGACCAAATCGCACTCGCCCATGAAAATGATTTTCAAAACTTTTTATGCAAGAAACATGCTTTGTCAAGTTAGTAGTGTGAATTGAATTATTAGTGGGTATTTTCAATAATGTTTAATTAACTAAGCAATTAGAGTTATTAGGATCATTAACAGAAAGATTCAAAACTAAGACTATATGAAGAATAATGTGGAACACAAATCAGATCATCATCACACCAAAACCTTGACCAACAAGATTATAACAAGTGGGTAATGGTTATTATGACCATTTACAGAATATAATATAATTATATCATACGAGTGTCTAAGTTAAATGAACTTTCGTTTTTGACCTACTTCACAAGAAAAGGGTGTATTTAATTTGCTAGGGGCTGCATTAATTATTTTATTTTGGTAAATTGGAAGAAAAAAATTATTATGACATGTTTGTTTACTTAGCCGCCAATTTGTCTCATTAGTAGTATATTAGTACATAATAATAATAATAATAATAATAATAATAATAATAGTAGTAGTAGTATTATCTTCTCCACTTTAACCCATATTATTTCAACATTGGTCCATTACCAGTCCCAATCCAACTTGCTGATAATAAAAAATTATACTAAGTGACAAGAAAGTTGAGTTGTCATTTGAATTTGCCGTTTGTGGAACTTTCTAATTCTATAGGTTGATTGATTTTCTTTGTTTGGTTTATTTTTCCCTTTCTCATGAAGAGACTAACTAATTCAAACCTCAATCTGACCTTTACTAATTGTATAAATTATTTTATTTTCATGCATTTTTTTTTTTAAAATTCCAATTGGCGTTATTATCTTATACTAAACATGAAGTATAATACTAAACATGAAGTATAATCTTGGAATTTAACATTTAATTTTGAACTATAAAATACAATTATTTTTCAACTAAATTAAGCTTGGTAATTTGGAAATGCATTCAATAATAATACTGTTTCAAAAACAATAGTTGGCAGGGGTGAGGAAAATGGGACATGACCGAAAAAATCAACTGACTGAGTAGAATTAATTTGATCAATTTGATTTGATTCTTCAATAAAAAACGATACAATTTAGTTTTAATTTTAAAACAATTTTGATTTTCAATTTGAATTTTTATATAAAATATTAAAAAAATTAAAATTTTTATTAAATAATATCCATTTGAATCAAATTAATTTTAAAATATATGTTATTTAATTAAATCAAATCTAACAAAACTGAAATTTTATATATTTATAAATTTTAATTTTTTAAAAATTTTTGATTCAGTTTAACTTAAAAAAAAAACGATTTGATAGGTTTTAATAAAAAACTAAATTAAATTAACCGAATCTTTGCACGCCTCTTGGTGGATGGTCTGCAGCCACCCCGAACCAATAAATCCTAGGATGTTTCCTGGAATGTTCGTTGGAGTCTATTTTTATTTTAGTATTATATTTGACTTGTCGTGTTGTACGACAAGCTGCACCCTCATGCACTAAACTTGTTTACCACTCTGCATATTTTTTGGGTTCCCCGTCACTGATTAGATGGGATTTTGCTAATATTTTATGGCAGTGGGAGACTATGGAAGTGATGTTTACGGTCCAAAACAATTTCTTCTTTTTTTAGACCATTAATGTGGGCAGATCACCATGTATAATATTATATATTAGATATAACAAAGACAAAAATTAAGCAGTGGGGCTAAAAAAAATAATATCATATATTATATGAAAGAAAATTAGAAATTTCCTGTATTAAAAAGTGATTAGTGTCTATTAATTTGTTGGTATCGAGAGAAACAACTACTAATAATTAAGATTGTGTTTAGCACATTATTCAATCATATTTTGATCATTATATACTGATTTTAGATTTATATATACTTATTCAAATGAATTATAATAATGCAAGATGGTTGAACTTCAAGTCAATGATTTATTTGCAAAAATTTATATATATATATATATTTCCAACTTATGAACTAATTCACTCTTTATTGCAATGTTTGAAAATCTTTGTGCTCATGTATTCCCTTTTTGGAGTTTGATTGGGAAGATTTTGAAGTGAAAGGAAGTCATGGAATCTAGCAATTAAAAGATGTTTTCTCAAGTGCTACAATAGTCCAAAAGTTTTCAAGGAGATAAAATCTAATTCTATATATATATATATATAGAATCTATTTAAAAGAGGCTCGAAATTAATTTGTTCTCTCACGATTATGACGAGATTTTCACTTCGAAATTCTAATTCAATGTTTTAAATTTTAATATACTAAATTAATGAAAGAAATTAATTTTCATTTCAAATTTAACATTAAATGACCTAATTCTCCTGCAATTATTAAAAAAAAACTCAAGGCTTAATATTTATCTTTTTTTTTTAAAAAAAACAACTTTTGGTACGGTAGCGAGAAACAAGGATTGAAAACCTTTAAAGCTACATCATACCATATCCGAGAGAGCTTTGAAAGTGTTCTCTGAGTAGTTAGTGCATTAGAAGAAATAGGTTAGATGCCCAGTTTCAAATGCACACCAGTGTTGCTTACTATTAAAAAGTTTTTATTAGCTTTCCAACATCTGATTAAGCTGATTTTGTCTTCCCCTTTTGGTGTCATACTATTGATTGTCGTATTGTGACAGTCTATGTGCCGCATTCCACGCCACCACACTACAACTATCTGACTCTATCCATCTTCCCACGCTTATTTTATTATGAACTACTAAGATATTTTTATTGTGAAAGGGCAAAAAAGATGAGTTTATGGTCCAAAATTATTTAATAAATAAAATATGTACATGCTTGAGACAAGCTGTGGACATAACATAGTGGTAGGACATGAGGGTAGCTGCATTCCAGTGGCGGCTTTCAACTATTTGTCAAGTGGACGTCCAAATTGCACAACATGTAAAGTTTTAAGTTATCATCATTCTTTTGGCCAGGATCTTGGGTTCATTAGTACTTTTTTTTTTTTTTTTTTTGTTTCCCAACTACGCGATCATTTCATTAAAAACGATCAAGGAGGATGAAATGCGTCATTGAAAATTAGTCTTCCTAAATTTAGGATATTAAGGTATCATCCCGGATTGTACAACAGATAATTATATTTAAATATCCAGTCAATCACTTGATTACAACTCTTAGATATAAAATTGAAAGTACATGACTGAAATGCATTTGAAAAACTTCTAACGTCCTCCAGTATAGGCTTTATCTCCCAAGTCACTTCCTAGACGTGGTTGTTGATGCTTAAGATTACCATCAAAGAGTCAGACTCGCAAGCTATCTTTTGTAATTTAAGACAATTTGCAAGTTTCATTGCGTCCCTGAGAGCATATGCTTTTGCTAGCAAAGGAGGATGACATACATAATTTTTAACGCTAACATTGATCAAATTGCCCAACCAGTCTCTGCAAATAACCGCTGTTATAGCTTTACCAGAAAGAGAATCTCAAGATGCATCAGAATTTAATTTGAAAATTCCCATACCCGAGCATTCCCAGTACCTTGGAATTGGGTTGTGATCTTGGCGAGGTTGCAAATCCACACTTATGTCTACTTGTGAGCTGACTTGGAAGTTCTCCATGAACTCAACGGTTTTATGGTAAATGTCCTGGGGGTCTATGGTTCTATTGGAGAAGACCTTCTCGTTCCTCATTGGCCAAATAGCTCAAATAATATGACCCAACAGTTCCTTCTTCTCCGGGATAGCTTGGATCACTAGTATGAAACTCTTTATAATTAATTAAATCGTTATTTAATTTTAATAGCATATAAAATAATTTTAATTAATTAAAGCTGCAATTTTATTTTAAAAAATAACTTTTAGAAAAATAACCAAAGAGTGCAACGAGCGTGTGTGTATATATATACACACACACACATTTTTGGAGATAAAAATACCCTTTGCCTGTAATCCAAGACTTCACTTCCACTCTCACACACATGAACATCTACACATTCCAAAATCTTACATTTATATTTGCTTCTTCTTTTGCGCTCATTGTGCAATATTACACGTTACTCACCTTTGCTTGTCAATTTTTTGGGACTAGAGTACATGTCGATGTTGATGGTGGTGGCGATGGATGGCTGCTTAGTTCCATATTATGCATGAGAGCAAAGGAGAGAGAAAGAGAGAGAGTTCTATTATTCATTTTTTCATTTTTATAGGTAAGTATGAAGAGATTAGGTGGCATATAATTTAGATTTTTTTAAGAAAAATACCTCGAGTTTAAAAATATGCCACGCATGTAAATTCTAATTTCAAGCCGCGAGATAATTTGTAAATTTGTTCATTTTATTGATATAAAAAATATTGAGCTAGAATTTTTTTAAAAGCGCAAAAACTATAAGACATTTTTTGGTAATTTGGTAATATATATATATATATTCCAAACTACTAATATTATAAATCTATTCAATTCATTCACCTAAATTGAAGACAAATTTAGCATGCAAAATCAAATGGATGAACAAGCTCATACTAACAATCTCTCAACCCCAATAAAATCTCAAGAGCAAAATATGAAGAAACATTTAAGCTGGAAACTTAGATTCTCAATAAATCTTATATGTTGTTCATTTTTTCTTGGAAAGAATCATGGGTCGGCTTGACTTTGTTTTTTCCTTTTATATTTTTCTTTTGCCTTTTGGCTTCATTTAATTTCTCTTTACTAGACTAAGCAAGATTTATTAATTAAATAACAAAAAAAAAAATCTTGAAAGTAATAAATGGTCTTCAAGGTGTGTTTCACACATTTGTATAATTAATGAATTGGTTGTGCAGTGTCTCCCATGAGACTTGCTTTTATTATAGTAGTTAATTGAAGTTGAAATCTCCATCATTTTAAATATGATCCAATAAAATATTATATTAAAAAATTATATAATTTTGTCAATTATGTTAGAATTGTCTCTTTAATAGTGAGCAGGATTGTAAATGGGCCTGCCTGGGCTGAGCTATAAGGGATTTCAAGCTTAATTCAAACCTTATATACTTAGTTCAGTCAAATTTCATTTTTAAAAATTAAGCTCCAACTTAGTCCAAAATGTATTTGTGAATTCCAAGTTGAGCTTGAGATAGCTTGAATTTTCTAAAATAATTTTTCCACATTTTTAATAAGTAAAAAATATTATTAATGAAAGCTGAAAATATAATAATCCTCAAATCACCAAAATGTATTTGCTAAAGATACATAATTGCATAGTTTTTATAGATTAAAAAATGACAAAATTTATAAAATAAAAAGAAGCAATGATGTCTAAATAAGAGAAGGGAAACAATTATATCAATGAAGCAATAATGACACTACCAGATAACACAGGTAAAAAAAGCTGCACTTTGCCCTAAGTTGACTTTAATTTTAAAGACTTATATCATTTATAATTTATATATTATAAATGATAAAATAATGAAATCAAATAAAAATGGTTGTAATTATATTTGTCATATGCAGACTATGATGTATTAATTGTATTATATTTTTTATTTTTACTTACAATTAATTAATGGTTGGTTAAATTTTTTATTAATTCATCAAGTTTAAATTAAATCAACTTATTTTTTCTTATATATTTAAGTTTTAAACTTCAAATTTATAATAGAAGTTCGAATTGTTATTTTCTTTTTACGCAATTAGAATTGAGTTAATATTATTAATCTTAAATAAAAAATGACAACTTTATGTTAGACTATATAAATATCAAGGAATTTCTAAATAACTTAAGATAAAAAATAAATATAATTAATTTTTTACTCCATCCATCCGAAATTTTTAGTCTATTTTTTTACACATATATTAAGAAAATGAAATAATATGTTTAAAATAGTTGGTTTTATATATTTTTTTCAAATATACCCTCACATTCACATTAAAATAAATAATAATAAGTATTCTTGAAATTTTAATTCTTTATCGTAAAATTAAAGACATTTAATATGACAAAGTTGGCTAATATAAACTAAATAAATGAATTTAGCAAATTAAAATTTCAAATTTTTTATTAGGAAAAATTTATTTTGAAAATACGAGTCAAAAAATTATAATCAATTGAAGTTTAGCACCAAAAAATTAATTTTGTTTACTTTTCCAACAAGTGCATTAAATATTTGATGTTATAAATTTTTTATAACAATTTATTAAGTAGAGGTATAATAGGTAATTAGTAAATTAACTATAGTATAAACAAAGAAAGTGAGCTATATTTTGAAACGGATGAAAAAAGAAATATGGAGTGAAAATTTGAAATGGAGGTATAAAAAATTTGATAGGATATGCTTTCAATAATGTATATACATGTGAAATAAAAAGTAATTAATTATATATAGAGGCTATCATGTGAAAAACATTTAAATTAGTCATCTTAATAATGTTACAAAAGTATCATTAGAGCATGTTTGACATTGCTTTAAAAAAAATTGATTTTAAGATTAAACAAATACAAGAGATTCTTTTCTTACTTGATTATACCTTTTTCAATGTGAGTTTTATGAGTAAAAAATTTGATTCTAAAAAATTTATCTTTGAAACTTTGATCAATAGTATTTTTTTACTTATAAAACTTATTTTCAAAAATCTATAATTAGATATGAGATTTTTTTTTTTTTTTTAATCTCAAAATCAGATTTTTCTAATAGCTATGCGAAGCATTTTTTTTTTTTTTTGAAATGAGAAAGATAAGAGATTTATTGATCATGTTTGGATTGAAGAGGACATACATGCTCTTAATAGAATTAAAAAAGATAGAAAATATGAAATGACTTATGACTCTTGTGTATGTGATGCTCCATGTGTTTTGAATTTTTTAAGGGAATTAGTAAAATATCAACGATTAATACATTAAAAACCTTGAAACAAAGAATGCACATAAAAAAGAAAAGAAAAAAAAGCAACAAACTATATTTTAGCTAAGAAAAGTAAAATTTTCAACGCAAAGTGACTATGCATTTGTCTTGTTTCTTAGCATGTAAAATATTTTTGCCTAACACAATCTTGTGGGATTTCATAGTTATATTTGTTACTATAGGCAAAAGAAAGTAAAACATGCTTAGAAAGGGAAAAAAATGAGAGACTGAAAAATCAAAGCCCCTATTTAAATAGTTAAGACTCATTTATATGAGAAACAATCTATCATGGAAAACTAGAAGCCCTCCAAGCTTATTATCTTTAGCATAAGGGAGAGATATATACCAATATTTTTAAAATTAGATCAATAATTAAATTTATCAATGTTTAATCTGATTGTTTTAATTGATTTGATCGGTTTGATTTAATTAATTTAATAATAAATAAATTTAAAAAATATTATTAAAATAACTTTAGATGAAGGGAAACTTTCATTTCATGCAAAGAAATTGGAAAACCATTTCTATGTACATGTTTTAATGATTTCCAAGATTAAAAAACCCAGGGTTATGCCAGTATTCTTGCGTCGTCTGTCAACTGGCCAGAGACTGCGTCGTCAGATTTCTTCAGGGACAAGGCAGCTTTTCCTGCGAAGCAACTGAAAACCAGTTCTCTCAAGTTACTATCAATATCTTAATTATATGGTATTATATTATATGTTATTCCATTGTTCAATCTGTTAAGCCTTTTGCAGAGTACCAGCCATAAGGTAACCTGCCTAAGTCCAACCACATACGCCTCCCTGGATTGTATAGTGTTGATATGCACCAAAATTATTCATACTTCCATATTTTAATTAACAGTTTGCTGCGGTCAACATAATAGGTTAAACCTTTGGATTTTTTATGCACGTATTATTTTTTCTACCGGTTAAAAAATGGGGCCGAACCCCAAATTAAAGGAGTATAGCTCTTACTGATATATTCAATTTAAATTAAATATAAAATTCTTTTGAATTATGGATGAATTTTTATATATGTTATGTAATAAATATTTTATTTTAAAATCAAATAAATGATTGAATAGTTAAAATTTATTTAATATTTAATTTCTTAAAAATATTTTTGATATATATTATGTTTTTAAGGGGTGCAAGAAACTCAAAGAGAGTACAAATAGCTAAAAGCCCTCAAACTCTTTCATATTTTTATAATTCTAAACCGCCAATCATATTTCAGAGACAAATAGGTCCTATTTGCCCATCCATTGTGTTTGCAGCCATCAAATTCTTAGCTCATCTTGTGACAATTTCCCCCCCCTTCCCCTTAGACAGTCCATATCTAAGCCTCAATGTTTTTTATGTATCGCCTCTCCCTTTTGTAGAAAATTCTAAATAGTCGATTTGGTTCTAAATAAATCAAACAAACTAAAAATTGATTTTTTTAAAAAAAATAAAATAAATTGAATTAAATTAAATTAAACTATTTCAGTTCGATTTTTCAATTTTAAAAATTTTAAAATTTAGATTAAATTAGAATTATTTTTTATATTTAAAGTATTTATTTTCAAAATATACTCATATTTTTTATAATTACAAATAAAAATAATTCATTTTTACTGTAAGTTAATTAAATAGCATAACTTATTCTATAAATATTAAACTTTATAGTATACTTATATATTTTTAATAATAAATAATAAATATTAAATTTTATAGTATACTTATATATTTTAATAATAATATTATAATTATAATTTGATTTGATTTAATCGAATTTTTTTTTACTGAGAACGGTCAAACCAAAATTATTTTGATTTTTAAATATTAAATAAATCAAATAAGAAAAATAATTAAATCAAATTAAATCTATTCGGATTTTTTATTTTGGTTTGATTTTGCTCAATCTTAGTTATATTAAATGTATGCTTTGAATCAATAAATGACTTATATTTGATCAAGAAAATAATAAACTAGCATTTAAATGTGGATAATTATGAGCATAATAATAATTTTATATGAGTAGATATGAATATTTTCTTTTCTTTTCTCTAATTAGCCTGATACACAGTCCAAAATGGTGTTCTTAGAAAATTTTAAAATACCTTAAAATTAGATGCCTAAAAAGATAGAGAAAATTATTTAAAAACTGTGATAAACGTTAAGAAAATGAAAAATTTTTCATTTAGAGTCACTGAAACTACCTGTAGAAGCAAGTTTCATCTTTTCTTCATTTATGTCCCTTCCCTTATGAGTTATTGTATCTTTTACTTATCTATCTAATCTCGCTTTTGAGTTACTATATCTTTTACTCATTTGTCTCATCTCCCTTTTATGTGTTCCTTCATGTTTCACTCATCTATCTTATGATCACATCCTGTCATCACCCATAATAAGCATTTCCCCCACGTAAACTATTGTCTTTCCATCTATTATTATATTTATAGTATATTAGAATTTTATTTCAAATAAAATAATATATATATAATTTTTTACAAATTCCAAAAAAAAAAAAGATTAAAAAAATTACTACATAAACTGTTAGTTCAGTGGATTTTAAGGGGAAAAAAATTACACAAAGAAGAAACCATTTATGTATCCATAATCAATTATGGTGCCTTCAGCATCCATAATAATAATAATAATAATAATAAACAATAAATGAAAAAATAAAGAGGAGGAAGAAAAAGAAGACTGGAGGCAATGATTCAAATCTTACTGGAACAAATTTCCGTCCTGAATGTTTGAAAAGGAAAGTACCTTAAAAATCTGAATTGAAGTCCTAAATTTAAAATAGTTCCTCGCTTCACCCTCTTACTCTGAATAAATCTTTGGCCTAAAATGATTTGAGCCTTTTCTACCAAACTTTAACGAGTGAATAACCCTGATTTTATCTTCTGCTCTACCGTAATTTCCATGCTTAAGTCGATTGCTTCCATAACCATACTCTGATGATTCTGCACTTAAACTCTACTACACGAATCCGATGACTTCTTGGCCTCAAAGATTTTCTCAACTGAGCTCTCCTGTAATCCCTCATTCCATGAGACAGTGAGGATCTACTCACCTCCATTGTGCTCCTTCTAATGGGTTCATAATAATCATCATAGTAGTCCTCTCTGCTTCTATCGAACTCACTCAAGTGATCTCTTGTGCGGTGGTCGTGGCTTACACTTTTGAGCATTATTAGACTGTCACACAAGAAATTACAACAGTATGCCCACAATGACAACAAAGAAACCAGGCATCCCCATGTCATTTTGCAAAGGCTATGGCCAATGCACTTGCAGATTCCCAGTTTGTACAACAGATAGAAGAATAAAAGCACTGCATGGTGCAGGTTAAGAATTGGATGTTAAGGGTTGGAATCTTACCAATAATAATCTGCATCCTCTTATATAACAAAATAATAAAATCAGGCGAACTAAGTTAATCATTGAAATCAATTAAGCGTAAGTACTATTATAGACATTTCCATTAATTATAGACATCAATTCAAACTTACCACTGTAGAACAGAGCCATCACCATAGCCAACTTCAGCAGATTGGCAATGCAGAAGTTCTCTATGTAACAAATGAAATCCCATGTCGACCCACAGACTGAACTGCATGATACATCATGATGTATATTAAAAAAATAAAATAAAATAAAAGTAGAAAAGTGTAATGGATTAACATTAAATATATATATATATATACACACACACACACACACATACATCTGTTGTTAAGTTGAAAAGAAAAGCAGGAGAGGAAGTTATTTGCATAACTGCAAGACTTTCCGGCAAGAAAATGAAGTGGAGAGGAAAAAAGATCGCTTATCACATTAGTAAAACCAGAAGTGAATGATCTAATTATATTACCCATCTTCAACATTCATCAACCATTCAAGTATTCATCCAACCAACCCCCAAAAAATTCACTATGAATTGGAGGTTTTCTCTCAAGTTGATTTCTTTTCTTATTTTTACTTCCGCTGTCAAGAATAAAAGGTTTCATAATTAGGTGAGCATGTATCTAAATAAACCAAACCGAAAAATCAAATCAAAAAAATACTCAAAAATATCCAAACCAAATAAAATCTAAACCAAACTTTATATATATATATATATATATATATGTATGTGTGTGTGTGGGGGGGGAGTAAATATGCTTTGACTCACTCAAATTATTTAAAATATTTTAATATAATATAAGATATATACACTATATATATAAGTTATATATCTTAAATAAATATCACAAGAAAAATAAAATTTATTAAATATTACTTGATATAACTTTATATATTCATAATTTATAATAATATAATAAATATAAGTAAATAAATAATTTCATAAAATAAAGAATTAAAATTCAAACTAAACTAGACCAAAACCTTATTCGTTATTGGTTCTGGATATTTATATTGGTCTATAATCGGATCAATCATCCCTATTCGTAATAATTGGAATTATTACAAATTGTGTACTAAAAATGAAAAAAGGGAATAGAGAGTGAGCAAGAGAGGTTACTCTTCAAGTTGGTGGTTATGAAATTGGAAACCGAAATTTCCTGTCAAACATGCTGCTCTAGCCAACAAAACTCTGACAGCCTGTTTAGATGGGGTAAAGAAGGGCAATTTAAAGAAAAATAATGGAAGGTAGAGAGAGAAAAGGTAGGAAAACAATGGAGAAGTGTATATGTATCTGATTTAATAATTAATTGTTACAATTATATGTTTCATTTTGAGTTCTATATATAATTGCTGGAAATTATATGTATTTTCATATTGACATTCATATAATTACTATCAATTATATATTTTTGTTGCGTCTTTTATATAATTGCTCACAGTTCTGTGTCATTTTTTATGTATAATCATATAAGCACTAGCATATATATATATATATATATAAAATTATATGTATTTTCATATTGACATTCATATAATTACTAGCAATTATATATTTTTGTTGTGTTCTTTTATATAATTGCTCGCAATTATGTATCATTTTCTATGTATAATCATATAAGTGCTAGCATATATATATATATATATATATAATTGCTAACAAATATTTATATTTTCATATTGACATTCATATAATTACTAGCAATTATATATTTTTGCTATGTTCTTTTATATAACTGCTCGCAGCTATGTATCATTTTCTATGTATTATCATATAAGTGCTAGCATATATATATATATATATATATATAAGATAGGTAAATATGTATTTAATAAATTACATGTAGAAAAACTAGTATTTTTTAAAAATAGCATTTAATATAATAATAAATTAAAATAACACAATTTTACTAACAATGTTTGCTAGTAAAAAATTCCTAAGAGTTAACTAGATGCATACTTCTAATAATAGTTAGAATAATATAATTCATAATTAAAAGGACATAAGTCTTTCTAACACAGTAACATTGTGCATCAGCTCTATTAAATTATGATTAAAGACAAAAATACAAAAATTTAGGAAAAAAAATCAATAAGTATTGATGTGTAGGAAGAAGCAAGAAGTAGATAAAATTCTCCAAGAATGGCCAAGAAAGCAGCAATGTTGAGAATAAAATGAAGTTTTTAATTTGTAGGGTTTTGAGTTTTTATCTATTAATAAGCAACAGTTTAGAGTTTTTAATTTTAAGAAAGGTTAAAATTAAAAAGAAATTTTTTTTTTTTATCTAACCTTTCTCTTCTTCTACCTTACATTCCAATTTAAGGTATAGGAAAACTGAAGTTAAATCAAGTACGCATAACTAAGGCTTCTCCTTCGTTTATCCTTTCCACAAATGACTCGCTTCTTCTCAAATAAAGTTACAAACTTGCCCTTCGATGTATAAGAAGGAAATGGACATAAAAGAAAAAGAAACAATAGATCACTAATATATAACTGTATTTCCACAATTTCAGACCCATCTATGACAAAGGCTCCTTTTGCCTTTGACGGTGACCCATTATTTTACTCTCTCTCAACGAAATTCTTATTTTTTAACTTATCCAGAGTAACTCAAGGAAAGGATGAAAAAAGTAAAGCCGTCCCTATAGGTAGCATAGCTCCTATAACATCAAGGCAAATTTAAGTGCTAATGATAGTGATTACCCAAGAAAATATCTGGAATAATAGCCATAGCAAGGGAAACATAAGCTAATTTGTTCCACAATATATTTGATATCCCTCATAAATACCCTACTCAAATTGTAGAGGAAATTTTAGAAGATGCGAAGCAATGAATTTTCCACTTTAATAATCTGGAAATATCTGATAACAGGAATAAATTCATCCAAAATGGTGCATCATTCTGCGAAACCACAAACAAATCAACCTTGGCATAAAAGTTGCATTGAGTACACCATAACTTGATTGAAATGTAAAGCTACCAGACTTCAAAGTCCAAATCTTTTCAAGAGTACTTCAAAATTAAGTTACAGAACAAAGGCCTTAATTGAAGAAACCAGATAGCTCGCTTTCAAGTTTGAGTCCAGGGTCAACAATACTGAAAAACCGGCAGCCTGAGTTATGTATAGAAGGGCTTGGACTTTGGCTTCATGAACAAAAGTCAATCCATCCTCCCCTTTAAGATTCTTTCTTTAACTTCTGTGGGAGTACTGCAGCACAAACATTATCAAAAAAACCAAAAAATTAGGATATCGCTAATTTCCAATGGCTCATAGCCCAAAGGAGGAATTATTGCATCTCTAACAAGTATACATGATCAACATCTATGAGACAAATGAGCACAAGTTAGTACAAGACACGGCACGAGAAAACTCAACATCCAGAAAAAAAACTCTGACAATCGAACTTCTCCAGCATGTAGTAGGTCATCCAATGGAAATTGAATGGAATTCTCAATAGCTTGCTTTATAAGGAAATCCTAACATCTATAGATACATTCCTCAAAATTAGAACCATCACCAAAATTGACAGTACTGTAACAGTTTTACAAACTCATAACCACTTTTAGATTCTGTTCATAACCACAATAGTATGTAAGAAATTTCTTATATGCACTTGAGGCGTAACATCTATCCAATGTCTGTGTGAGACACTGGTAGAATGGTAAATTATCTTTAAAAACGATGTGTAAAAATGGCAGTTACATATTCACACAAAAGTTCTGATGAGTTGATAACCAGACAAATGCACATACGCCTAGGTGTAGATGAAAATTTTCCTGTTCTGTAATGCCACATTTACGGTAAAAGAAAGCATAGAAAAATTTTCACAATAACAACAAAACATGATAATCAGTATATGCCAAATTCACTATGCTAATAAAGGAAGATCCAAATGAAAGATCAAGTGAATTAAATTTAAAAAATACAACACCATCTGATTGCTGTAAATTTTCATGCAAGGGACACTAATGTAGTCGGAAAATTAGTAAACAGCCCCTATATGTTGTATTTGAAGCAGACATCCTATCAAATTCAAATGGGTTCACTGAGAATGTTTCAAAATGCTGCAAGCCTCTAAGAGCATAGGTTGACAATATTCGGTGACAAACTCAACTTTATGAGATCAGAATTTGTTTTTTTTTTTTTAACCAAAATTCTCTTCTCAAAGATAGATTAACATTCAGAACACAGAATCGCAAAAGACACTATTGAGGACAAATCAAGACTTAATTTAGGCCATCGCACCATGCTTTCACAAGTGGAGGGAAAAAATGCTTCTATGACCAAAACAAAGTACTATCAGGAAAAAAGGGGCACATGAAGTCTTACACAACATAGACATGCCCTCCCCAACCGCTCAAACAGTCACGATCTACTGAGGATAGCAATGCTTGAGACACAGTTTCAAACAATTCTTCAGATTCCTGAGCACAGGTAGTAGCAAAGGATTAATAGTAGTTTCATTAATATGACACTGAATAAATGGTCTACTTCAGCACTAATAAATGATATCAGCTAAGATAAATTTCAGGAGCTAGCCACTAGATGTTTAACATACAATTCAACGTACTTCTTATCTGTCATAACTTGTTCATAAATGGGACAACAGTCTATTGGACAAATCAGAACTAATAAACTATCAATAGATTTGGTGGAAGCTTCCCCAGCATGCTGTAATAAGCAATCACCCACCATTCTATCCATTCTTACGTCAAAAATTCATAAGCTCCACTCATATAATGCAACTTAACAACTATTACATGATTAGTCACTAATATAATTTTCCTGTCCCACTCACTTAATGCTAGTTTTCAAGTTTTCATATACACCATAACCATGGTATTACTGCCACTGACTTCCGATACATCTTGAAGAGTCATTATAATTACATAGTTGGAATATTCACCAATTTTTTCTGTCTTATTCCCAAGCTCCCATAAATGAAAGACTGGTGCACTATTCTCAAGCTACATAATCTGTATGGCCAGTCACAAAACATTGGTCAGAAAAACTAACTAACCATGTCTGGCTTGAACAATGATTCACAGGCACCATAAAGTGATTCTGAGGCTGTGCCAGCCACAACAAAATCTTTAGCAAGTTCCCTACATTGACAAAAAAGGAAAATATAACAATTAACAAACAAGCGAAAAAGAAATCCAGTAGCACAACCATAAGTTCATGCAGCAACCAAAATTCTGATGAAATTTGTTTCTACTACTGGCCAAATACAATTTTGAAAAATGTCTTGAAATACGTTATAAGACTTCAACAAAACATTAAGAGGCTCCCCTGGCCTTTTGCCAATCTGTTATAACAGATGAATGATGCATCCTTCATATGCACACTGGCACATTCAAGTCGCCAAGGGAACTCTGAATACTGAGACTTAAGTATGAAATGAGAATAAAGGAAAGAAAACTAACATACTTCGCACCAATAGAATCCATTGTGCAAATGAAAGGCTTGTCTTCATCACCCAATCCAGCAATTACAGGTTGACAGAAGTACGGACCAAATCTGAGAAAGAGGAAAAGTTGCAATTCATTTTCCATGCATATAAACATAACTGCTCTTAACAACTTGTGTCATAAGAAGCATCAATGTGCATCTAATTGACACACAGTAAGAAAAAAACAACAGTTTACAGAGCTTTTAAAAAATAAACAACACAAATAATAGCTAAACTTACAAAATGTGCTAGGTGTTACCACAAATTTAGCTGCATAGTACATGAAAAAGTCATGTTTTAGAAAAATTTATATTTCATCTCTGCCCCTTAATCAATATTATCAAAATCACTTCCAAAGAAAGGTAAAGGTACCCCTTTGAATTCATCTCTTTTACTTTTCCTCATAAAAGACTAAAGAAGCCCATTCCTTTTCCTTTCTATATATCATTGTAATGCATCCTCTAAATGGATAAGAGATATGCACTAGAATAACCAATGGCATCCCTCTATATAAAATGTTTATGTGTGACAGAGGTAATGAATTCCCACTGCAAAACTAAAATCCATCCTCCCATCACCTAAGTAATGACATGCCTGCTACAAGACTAAACCTATCTCTCCATCAACTAACTATATACCATTGTTGTAGAATTCATCAGGCCAAGTTCAATTCTCTAATCTATGATAGCTAACTATATTCCATTGTTGTAGAAGTCATCATGCCAAATTCAATTCTCTAATCTTTGATAATGTATCTAAGCTATCATACACTTTTACTAATTTATCCAATAGTAATAGAAAATCGAAATCTCAACACACAACATTAGATGCGAACACAATGATAAGAAAGTGGAAAAGCCCTTAGTGTTAGTAAACCATGTCAACAAGTACAACTAGAAAAAGGCAATAATACTATCTTAAGTGTTAGAACCACATAATAATAAAATCAACCTACCTTTTCTCATAAAGGAGAGCAGAGACAAGGCTAGCAAAAGTTTCAGGCCTCATATCCCTCTCCTCCCGTAGCTGATACAATTTGTGACGGAAAACAAGCCTCTGATACCTACAAATTATTCCACATTTTTATATAAATTCTACATTTGTACTACTCATATTGAACAAATAAAAGGAAATTGAAATTACAGAGTTTGGGCGTCAGTAGCAAGGCCAGATAAACCAATGAAGAGGCGATCGTGGATTTTGTAAATACGTTGGAAATCTGTGGCGATAGTTTGGAGCTGAACGCCGAGTCG
>CATIWR010123199.1:0-17268 GCA_949677035.1 Omphalea diandra | reverse complement strand
TAACATGTAACAATTCAATCATATATACATGTAATAGAACATAATCATATTATTTCCATATAACATGTAACAATTCAATCATATATACATGTAATATAACATAATCATATCATACAATTATCACATACACCCATTGAATCCAATTATAGTTTTTACTCACACACATTGAATCCAATTATTGTTTCAACTCACCTTTTGATGTTACTGACCTTTACAGTAGGTTTCGTTCTCTCTCTAAGACTTCCTCAAAGTGTTGAGATCCTAGAATTTGATACATACATGGTTACAAGTATGCCAAAATGATTATGAATGCTTGGTGCATGATCCATGCAAGTGGACCTATGTTTATGCATATATTCCTTATATGGCAACATGAGCTCACTACACGGTCACAGCAATAACTCTCGATATACTCATCCAAATGACTTGATTCTTTTTTTCTAACTAACTAGACACATAATGAGACAACATATTCAAATTTCATGCTAATATCAGATACACATAAAATGTGGTGAATTTTTAAGTTCTGCACTGTTGCAATGTCATCCCAGTATTGCACCTTCATCATGACTAATTGTTAATATGTTGAAAACCTACTCACCCAGAGATTGGTCATTTGTTTTGGTGACTTTATAGATTGAATTAGACAATGTGTAAAACATGAAAAATATTCCTTTATGTGTTTTCAAATTTTTGGTAAATCTTTTTTTCAATTTGATTTTTACAATTTGAGATATACCTAAGAATGTAAAACCTACTCAGACTGAGATGACATTGAAATAGGATAAAATTTAAAAATTCACCACATTTTCTACATGTATTGTTTTGAATTGAAATTTTACTATGTTGTATCATTATGTGTCTAGTTTATTTGAAAGAAATAATGAAGTCATTTAGATAAGTATATGTAGAGTTATTACTGTGAGAGTGTAACAAGCTTAGGCTGCCATAAAAGGAACAACTTGCATAAACACTAGGTCCACTTGCATGAATCATGCCATAGTTGCATACCAAGCATTCATAATCATTGTGACATACTTATAACCATGTATGTATCAAATTTTAGGATCTAAACACTTTGAAAAAGCCCTAGAGATAAAACCAAACCTACCGTAAGGGTTGGTTACATCAAAAGGTGAGTAAAAACAATAATTAGATTCTAATGTGTATATATGTGATAATTTTATGATGTGATTATGTCCTATTACATGTATATGTGATTGAATTGTTACCTTTTACACATGAATATAAGTCAAGCAAGAATTATATGGTCTTAATGATTACTTGGTATACCATTGTTATGAACACTTGCATATGAAACTAAAAGGATGTTGTGACCGGCTTGTCAAACACTTGCAAATCATGTGGAAGATGGACTAATATGTCTCATTGCACATGTTATGGATCAAATGGTTCACTTGTTATATGTTGGCCAGCAAAATCAAATGTCACTTGAATCACATGAATTCCCATGAGTAGTGTTTGTCTTGCAAGGTTACAACACAAAAATAAATCTATTGCACTTGCATAGTCAATTGTTATACTTGTAATGTATCTTGATGTTATTCTTATGTTGGTTGTGCCATAAGAATCTGACTATTATTTTTATTTATTTAGTTACGACTTACCAAATCGCAATTATGTTTTTCAGATATTGAAGCATAAGGTTTGGATACTTTGGTACAAATAGTTTTGCTTAGAGACTTATGGACCATAGGTTATCGGCTGAATTCCAACTCTCTCTCTCATTGCGTCATGTATATAAATCTAGATAGGAACCTATTTATGGTCAATAGCCTTTATCATTAGTTAACATATATGTACATTAAATACATATTGGATTATGCATGTATGGTGAATAAAACCTTTATGCATATATATTTTTGGATATGAATGCCATGTTTTATAAATGAAAATGGTTGTTACATATATAATCATCCATATTCAAAAAGGAGGTCATGTGACATGGCATAAGGATTTTAGCATGCATTATCATCCATTTACATATATAATCATCCATAATTAATATTTGATAGTGATCAAGACCAAATTCATGGTTTAACTTGAGTAATAACACCTACACCCAAAGGAAGAAAACAAGTTACTAATGAATCAAGAGGAAAATGAAAGAAGAAAGCTTGAAGCAAGCAAAAAAGACATGATATGGTCCATGGTGACCATCTCACTATATCCCCTAAAGTTAATGTATCCTAATACAAATTCTAAGTCCATGATAATACATTCCAACATCATAATTACAATATAAAACATGATATAGCATCACCAAAATGCATAAATCATGAAGTGTTAAAAACCATAAACATGAGGTATAAAACACTTTAGAGGACGTCATATGGCCTAAGGCAATAACCATCACAAAAGAGAGATCCTAAGGTTAATAAGCCCTCATTCTCATTACTCATAAAGAGCTTAGGCATCTATGAGCATTATTAACTATGAAGAAGGTTAGAATGCAAACTAAAGAAATGGATAATTGCCTAGACACTAGTAACTTGTTTCCAACACCAATATAACCATGAAAAGGAGAATTCCTAAGGTCATTAGAACTTTAAGTTCCTCTCTTAGTCACTCCATAAAATGATCAAAATAAAACTAAAAACCATCATTGAATCCATATTAGAAAGCATGAAGATTAAGATGGCAATAACCATGAAAACCTTTGCAAAACCTATCAATACTACAACTTTGAAGTTATTAGGGATTCTTAATTGTCTAGCCTTACCCTATTCTACCATTGGAGTGATAAAAAAATATAAAAGAATAACTTAGATGACAAAAATTTCGATGAGAAGAAAAGAGGTTTCACAAACCTATGCTAAGGAACCAAGGTTGTACAAACCATTATTAGGGTTGTACAACCTCCAAATCCTAAGTTTTTGAAAATAGAAAGAAGATGAAGAAAGGGAAGAAGAAAAGGGAAAATGGAGGCTCTTGGATAACTTTATATGTTTTAGTGCCCTTAGAGGCTCACAAGGTGTTTTATATCCTCTAAAATGCTTAAGGAATGCTTAAAAGGTGGAAAGAAGGACCTAGTTCTACCTTGGAATGAATTGGGTGAACTGGGGTCTTAAGATTTTCTATGTTAGGTGTGAGTTGAGAAGCATTTTTAGTAGAGTATCCTTAGGGTTTCCAAGCCTCTCCTTATCTTCAAAATAGGGGTATTTATAAGTGTTAGGTGAGTGCATAGTGCCATAAATAGTTTTGGTTGCACCATAGATGTATCCAAATATAGAGAAGGAGTTGAATGTTCTAGAATTAGGGTTTGCATATGGGATATATAAACAAAAAAGTGTTTTGCATGTGGACTATATAGATAAGAAAGGGTTGTACATCTAACTGTTAAGGGTATATTCCCTTAGGGTTTAAGGGAGGACCAGTTTCAAAATATTCTCAAGACTAAGGTTTTAGGGTGGCTTATACAGCCATATCCATGGCTATACAACCATGCTTGATAGGTTGTACAACCTAGTTTGATGATTTGTACATCTCATTAATCATTGCAGGGAACTTTGGGCTTAGTTTTAGGTTTGGTCTTGAGTTTGGTCTTAGGTTTCTCAAAGGTATCCTAAAGCCTCTCAACTCTTTCTTTGGCAATTCTCCTTGTATTTTAGGGATAGGTTATGTGATTTTCATCATCAAGCTTGCATTCCAAGACTTAAAATCCAAAGTTAACACCCTCCACTTTTCTTTTCGCAACCTTTAGCCTCTCAGGAAAGATCAAGGCATTCCCCTCTAACTTGAGGTGTAATGGATGCATCTTTAGGGAATAATCGAGATATGAGGAGATCTTCAAGAATTTATGTGTACAATGATAATGAGGAAGAAAGTTGAATTCAAACTAGTATATGAGCTTCTTTTTTTATGTTTTGGGAACCAATACTTCATTACTTATGAGCAAATTTATGCTCTTTTTAATTTTCAAATAGGGGAGGTGTTCCTTTTAATATTTCTTATCTTGATCTCATATACTTTGATTTTTTTGTCTTAAATCTCTGTAGAGACCAAACATGACCCAAAAATTTCTCTAACAAAGAAAATAAAATCCCTACCCTATTGGTTTATCTAGAGGATAATTAACTTTTCTATATGTGCTGGAGGAGATGGTAATGAGAAAGTCTCCTAAAAGGACCTAGCATTTCTCTTTTGCCTCACTCAAAACAAAATAATTCAAATTATAAGATATTTTATGGATTAACTAGTTCACATGAGCACTAAGCTAAAAAGTCAATTCCTTCTTCCCTCTCACATAACTACCATATATATGTTTATTAGTGCCTTACATGATGAGAATAAAGCCTACCTCACCAAAAAATATCTACCAAACCAAAACTTTATTGATCTAAACTATCTCTTAAGTGTTAAGACCATTAAGCCCAACACCTATGAGTATATTTTGGTTTCTTATGGGGCTAAGAAGTAAGAGACCTCTCAAGCATCTAAGAGGAAGAGGTTAGTGATTGAAGAAGGCATTTAAGAAGAGATTATTCCATCCCAAGTTCCTTCTTAATCAAAGATAAAATTTGAAACCAAAGGTGCTTCTATTTTCCTCTCCTGCATTAATAAAAAATTGGACAAGGTTATTAGAATGATCAAAAGGAGATTTTAACTTCTCTACCACCGTCATAGTGACCTTACATACCTCCAAAAGGAGGTTGGAGTCGCTTCTTACCACCTTTTTTATTTAAAGGATATAGAAGACTTGTAAGAAAAAAAAAGGAAGACCAAGAGGAAAAAGAGCACTTAAAGGAAGATGAGGGTGCTCAAGCTCAAGAAGGAAATCAAATTGGAGGAGATCCTCAAGGGGATGATGACTAAGTTGTTGAAGATAGTGATTCTTCATCAAATTTTTTAGAAATTCATTTGTCTTTTATCTATTTTTCATCCTCACTTTCTTGTGGTTTTTTTATTTTTAAAGTTTATGGCCTAGTTGTTTTGTGTGATCAAACATCTTTCTATGTTTGAATATGTCAATGTAATCATATTATGTTTTAAAATTAATGAAAGTACTATTAGTGTTTGTTCAATTCTACTCTCACTCTTAATTAATTGCAATTGTGATTGCTTGTTGAAATTGTGATTGAATTTGCTTATTGGTTGCAATTGTGATTGACATTAGTGATTATTCCCTTTTTAAATTCACTATTATTTCCTCTTATTTTTATCTTAACAAAGGGGGAGAGAAAATTAACTTTATATGTAAAAAGATAATATTTTATGTTGGACTTATTAACTTGAATAAGTGGGAGTATAAAATTGAGGGGGAATATTATTCTCAATATTTATCTTTCTATGCCTTTGATAAATTCCATCACTTTAATTTTTTTTTATGGACTTTAACTTCTCAAAGGAGTTCCACTCTTTATCCTTTGCATATTCAATCTAGATTGTCAAAATCAAAAAGGGAAAATTGTTGAACTAGATTTGTCAAACCTAAGTTAAAACTCTCTTTTAATCTTAACAATATTGATTGAAAGGTTTTAATGCCAAATTGAAGTGTTGCTCTTGCAAGAACTAAGTTAAGAACTCATTAGAAGTTGAATGGAAGAAAATAACTCAAAGTGTCGAAAATGAGCTCTAAATCACAACCACTACCTAAGGAAATAAGATCAACCAAAATGACAATTTGATTTGCAATGCTAGTCGCAACTGCTATCCTCAAACAATATTGAAGGGACTCTAGACACTCTACCAAGGAATAACATGTGTCAAACAACCCATTGGAAAATAAAAAATCACAATAGCAAAACCTTGGTAGAGATCATGATATCCCTTATGCAAAATCTCCATTAATTCGATGTAGAAGTCACGACCAGCCTTTAATATTGTGATAGTGATATTCAGCCTCCTTTTGAGGGATAAAATGGCTAGTTTTAAAGGATCAACGCTAGAATGGCAGGTGTAATGAATTATTAGACAAAATTGAAGTTCACAACTGTGATTGAGCAAAATCCAGTACAAATGTGAAGATTGTGATTGCGAGTTTTGCTTGAAAAGCATTAAATGCAAGGTTTTGCCATCAACTTCTGAAATATGGAGATATTTTTATTTGTAACAGTTTTTTGGTGGGTATAACTTATAAATACTCTACCAACTGGACTTAAATGCAAGAGAATAGCATTTATTATAGCCAAACTCTTACAAATTTGTTTCTCAACTCTCTCTCTCTCTTTCTCTCTTATTTATTCTTTGTGATTGAGTTGTTGAGGTTTGGTATAAGACTTTAAACAACTTTTGGGATTGGGCTTAAGAGTAATCCTTAGAAAAATCTTGTATAGATTTGAGTGTAAACCTTTGGAAAAATACTTGTGAGATTTTGTGTGAGCCTTATAAAACATAAAAGTGTAAAGTTTGATGTAAGCTTATGAAACATCATTTAGTGCTAGTGAAATGTCCAATTAAAGAATTGGGGAGTGGACATAAGGTTTATTAATGCCCGAACTACTATAAATCTTTGTGTTCTCTCTTCTTCTACTAATTCTCTTTGACTTTACCTTGATTGTTTGCCTATCAAATTTTAAATTTTCTACTAATTCAATCCCCCTTCTTAGTGTAAAAGGGCCAACTAGTTATATATATTTAAATCTTTAAAAGAAAAAAAAAGAATCATTTCTAAGCAAACTGAAAGAGTGATCATATTAGAACAAAATATAAAGTTTTAAGTATACTTCCCAAAGCTTATGTGAGTCGATTTTTAAGGGAAGGAAGAAAATACTTAAAGCTACTCCACCAAACTTAACTTAAGAGACAACTTAAGTAGTTGTGATTATTTGTATTTTTACCTTTATGTGAAAAATATTAAGCTTGAGTGTTAAGTGTATTTTCCTTATGCACTAATTGTAACCTTTATTTGAGGAATACTCATTAGGTTAGGAAAATATAAACCTACTATTTGTTAAAGGCTTAAGATAGTAACTATAATTTTATCTTGGAAAGGCTTTAAAAGTGCCTAGAAACTAACTATTATAAGCTTTAAGTGGTGCCTAATAAATTCACCTGATTAAAGCTAGAATGGTGCCCACAAATTTAAAACCTATAATGGTCTAAATAAACACCTAAAAGCTATTTGTTAGTGAAACTCTACAGTGATATCTAAGTAAAAGAATGTAGTCCAAGTTTGGGTTGAATCTCTAAAAACATTAGTGTTAATATGTTTGATTTATTCTTATGCTTATAAAATTCTTTCTATTTGTCATTACACTATTCACCCTTCCTTTTAGGGCATCTTAGTACAACACCTTTTAACCTTTCTAAAGTTATATAGGTCTCTGTATATATGCCATAACCAAAACTATTATTCCTTTTAAAAGTTTCAAAAATTAACATTTTAGAAAACTATTAGTTATACTTACGAGTGCCAAAATGATTTCGGGGTTACAATCAAATAAATGAAATCTTGCTTGTGACTCTTACTTTTTATCGATCAACAGGGCATCGAGAGGATGGGGAGGTCATGCATTGGTAACAACCCTAAAATATGGCATATGTTTGGATCAAAAAGGGATCCTTTATGCTTTATGCAATTTTAAAGCCCTTTTATCACAATGGGGCACCAAGGCAAGATAACATTTAGGTATCATCCCTAAGGAAACATGGAGTCATCACTCAACCTTGGTTAAGACTATAATTTAGGCAAGGTAAAATCTAAACCTAATTAAGTTAATTAATAAGCCCAATTCTTTTGTACCCCATTTGAGATTGGATTCAAAAATTGGATATGGCTTAGAGAAAATGTTAGACACCCCTAAATTACATAGATATTGGGATCTATCCTTCATGCATCTCTAGTCCACTTTTCACCACTTTAACCATATTGTTAATCAGCCTACGTAAAACCCCTAAGCATATTTCTAGCTTAACTAATTAATCATAATAAAACATCATCACAATCAATCTTAAAGAGATGGGGATCATACATCATGTCATGGGAGAGCCATGCATATTAGTCATATTAAAATAATATAATAAATCTCAAAGGGGAGGGAGATCATGTATCATGTTAAAAAGGAGGGTTATGTATGTCAATCAATTATAAAAGTGCATAATCATGAGTGCCATATGCTTATAGTAATCTCTTATATAAGGGAAAGCACACATTAGTAACCATCATAATGATAAAATAATCAAAGTAAGCAAAATAAGATTCGTATGGGTAAGAGTCTTACTAAATCTCCAAGTCAAGAAATCTAAGCTTGTTTTTAAGTCCTTAATCAATCATCTTAACATCACATGAATCACATGATAGCCATGATAATAAATAAAGCATTAACTCATGAACCATGACACATAAAAAATCATAAACATACAATGTAAATGCAAATTAGAGGATCTTGAAGGCCTCATGCAAAATCTTAGCAAACTGAATCCTATATTTGCTCTTAAAGAGCTAAGCATCCTTGAACACCACTAACATCGATGAAAGTTAGGATGTCAATCAAAAGAAAATCATCTCATGCCCAAAAATGTGTGCAGGATACATCCATCTAACAATCTAAGGGGAGGGTCACTAACTGTAAAACTTTTCCTATAGCTATAATCTTTTAATCAACTAAAGCATGGAAAAGGAAACGAACTAGCTAGAGAACTAATCACATCCTTCTACAATGACAATGCTTATGATAAACTAAACTTAAAAAATTAAAAATCCTAAAGATGCTCTCAAAGTCATAGGAATGAGGAATTTCTGACTTGATCATGGCCGAAAATAATCTTAAAATAGAAAAAACATCGCCTATCAAAACATAAAGTAGGAAGAATAAGAAGGTTCAATGTATGAAAACCATAAAATACTTAATCTTGATCATTATTCTCATTTCTCTGTTGAATGGGGTCACAAGGCCTGCCCCTATTTTATTAATGGAACTCCCAAGATATCAATTAGAAGCCTTAATAAAGAAATAAACCTAAATGGAGAAGAGATTGATTTTTACAAGTGATTCTTAAGCAAAATGGGCTACTTGATGGCCTGTATAGATCACAAAAGATTTTTACATCCGCCCAAAAACTATTTTTTGAAAATAAAAAGAAAGAGAAAAAAGGGAAGAAGGATAAAGGGGGATAGGAGGTTATGATGCTTTTAGATGTCCTTCTTACCTTAAGATTAGTTAGTAGTATTATCCTTTAAAATGTAATGAGAAATGCACAAATTTGAGTGACAAATACCTTATTCTACCTTTGATGTTTGATTTAGGGATTTGAATGTTTAGTTTCTATGTGTTTTGAGGTTTTTTGTAGCAATTTTGGAAAAGTGGCTTTAGTGTTGCCAAAGCCTTCCCTTCTCTTTCTAATGGTAGGCTATTTATAGAGGGAGAAGGGTGCACCAGAGCTAGGATGTTTATGATTTCACTGCATTCACAACCCATTAGAAACAAGGTTTGTAAAGGTTTTGGAACATTTAAAACATGGCTTGTAAAGCTATGCTTTTAGGCCTTATAGGATTGCATTGGGTTTATGGCTTAATCCAAGGTTTTCCTAAGGCCTTTATTCTTCATCCTTTTGCATTTCCTCCTAGCCTAAAATTTGATTCTCATAATTTGCCCCCTATTTTGTATTACTCAAAAAATGATATTTAAGAAATGACTATTTGAATAAGACTCAATAAAACATTGCAAGAACATAAGCATTAGAAAGGATACCAAAGGATATAATTTTGTAGAAGATCATTGAGTAGGTACTAAAGCTGATTCTAGCAGCTTTCTAACAAGTATTAGTGTGTTCTAGCAGCTCTCTAGCATATACTAAGTTTGTTCTAGTAGCTCTTTAGCAAGTACAAGTGCATTCCATATGCGCAGTTTGCTTTTAATAACTCTTAAATAGGTATTGGGTGTCCTAGTAGCTTCTAACAGGTACTAGATTGGTTCTGGCAGCTCTCTAATAGGTACCAATGCATTATGCATGTCTAGTGAGCTCCTAAAAGCTCTCAAGCAAGTATTAGGCATCCTAGTAGGTACCACTGCATTTTGTATGTTTACAATGGCCTTCTTATAGCTACCAATGTTCTTGAATCTATTATAAGTGTCCAAACCCTTCTGGTCAGTGTTTTTATCCCAAGGATGCGCCTGGGGTTGGTGCTATGTTGTATCAACCCTTCTAGCATACTTAAAGTGCCATCTTGTAACATTGTAGCCTTTTTGGCCATTTAGGAATAAATTTTTATCTTTACAACTCTTCTGGTTATCCTAGAAATGCATTCTTCTTACGAACAATGGATCTAGGCTTAATATTGTTAAGTTTCCTATAATGTGTGTGCCTTCACTATAAAAGTTCTTAGAATGTGAATCTTGCTTTATAGGTTCCTCTAGTATCCCTAAGGAGCTAATTCTATTGCTGAGAGGCATTTTGGTAATTTAGTGAGTAAATTGGAAGGTTGAATTAGCTTTGCTAACCCTTGGTAATGGTCAAAGGTAGTTTGATAATCTTGCATTGAGATTCATACTTTCCTCATTTTCTTTTTATTAGCTTTTAATGGGTTATACAAACATAGGGCTCGTCTATGTAACAAACTTGATGATGTTACATCCATAAACTTGATGATGTTACATCCATAAAGTGGAGAGGTAGAGATATGTGTTGTGCAGATGGGCATTAGTTATCTGTACAAATAATGCCTGCAGTCAACCCCTTTCTATATAAGGCCTGCAATCAACCCTAAAGCTCATTATGCATTTTCTTATCTTCTCTCACCCGTTCTTTCTCTCCAAATCCTTTGAACTTAGGTTTTTCTGGAGTTTCCTCTGCTTCTAGATTTTTTATAGTAGACTTTGACATTTTATTGTATGATGTTGCAACTAACTTCCCTATGGGTAATGCGATTGTGCATGACACTTTAGGGCATATGAAGGCTACCTAGGGCTTCGAGGGAGTCTGTCATCTATCACACACAACAGTTAAGATTATGACCTCAAAAGCCTTCCATAGTATACGACTTGTACTATCACCTGTCAGGCGCAACTTTAAGTGTGGTAGTTCATTAATCCTTATCTATTTTTTTTATTTTTGATTTTATTTATTAGTTTTTGCTTTCAGTACTGTAGTTTATAGGCACTTCCCTTGAATGGTTTTTGCATGCAAATGCTAGGTTAGCTTCAAAAAATATTTAGAACTAGTTATAGGACACTTACCCTGTAATTTTAAAAAAAATTTATTTTGTTTTCTGCCAATTTACTTATTGCCTTGAGTCGTGTGCCATAGTCTTCTCCTTTTGTTTGGAAACCTACACAAAAATTGATGAAATTAATTTATGGAATAATTTATAATGAATTAAGATATATACCTGGGATTAATTTATCATTCAAATTTATTTTTCATAAACTCCATCGATTTTAGGCTAAATTGTGCTAGCTTTGGAGAACTTGTGTGCATAATTGCTAAACTAAGCCTACGACTTTTGCAAAATTTTTTGGGGAAAATTTATTTTTGTGATTTTTGGTAAAGTTTTGCAAATAGTTCTTATTATGACTAGGTTGATTATCTCCTATCTTTTTTAATTTTCCTTATATTTTTTGAACTCCTGCATGCACAAAAAAAATGTAGGATATTTTATTATTGGCAAGAAATTCATAAACTTTGCATACCTGAGATTAGTAACTTTATCTTTATTTTCCTTTGATTAACTCACTTGATCCTGATTTGCATGGCTATTTGTGACCTTTTACATCATTTTGGCTCCTTCTTGTTTATCCCAATTTTTCTTTCTTGTTGCGTGGAAATTGGATGTTTGTTTCCTATTTCTTTTTGCCTTTTCCTTTACAAGATGACATCTTTTATAGTAAGGGAGGCAGAGCAGTCGACCCAACCAGGGCTTAGTTTAAACAGTTACACCCTCGGGTGATTGCTCGCCTATATGAGATGGGGCTTATTCTATTTTTGAGGACTTTGCCATATAGGGCTCTACGAAGGGACTCTATCATGGCTCAGGTGCTAACTAAGTGATGGATGGACATCACTCATATGTTCCATTTATCATTGATCGAGGAGGTGATGATCATTCCTGAAAACTTTACGAATTTGACCAAAATCCTCTTCTTAGGAATCCCTTTTCCCATAGACTCAAGCGTGCACCACCTGGTGCCAAAATAACATTACATTTGTCGACTTCTCAGTTGTCTCCCTTAATTGAGGGGAGCCTTATATTTGAGCAAACTAGCATGAAGGTCTCAATTTTGAATGTTACAAATGATAGCCCTTTCGAGATAGTAGACTAGCTGGCTCGCTACTTCTTCTTCTAAAGACTATTGGGGACGTTATTCATGAACTCACCATACGTGGTAGAGATCTATTTGCTACTTGTGATTGAGGACCTCAAGCTTATGCACCATTTTGATTGGGGGTCTATTGTGTTGACATACTTGGACCATTTCTTAAACTAGTGCAGTAAGGGCCAATCCTTTATAAGAGGCATTTGGCACGTGCTCATCATAAGTAATCTCTTAAATTTCTTTATTTTGTTTATTTATTTGTCTCTCAATTTTCTTTAAACTAATATTGTACTCTTCTGATAGGTTTAGGTTGTTGAGTTGGGCTTACTACATGGTAGCAACCCTTACTTGACATGAAAGTCTACTATCCCCAATTCATGAGGTAGAGCTCTATTTGCCACCATGAGTCATCACTTAAGGTCAGACACAGTTACTTGAACACCATCACTTTAATTAGGTATTGTTATTTTATAAAAGAAAGTAGTTATTAGTTCATTTTGTTAGTTATCAATTTTGGTTTCATACTTATAGTGGTGTTTTGTTTATTTCTCATTCCTGAAGCATTTATGCTAGAGAGGGCATGTCGAAGTCTATAAGCTAGAGGTGATAAAGGTGGAGGCTCTTTCTCCATAAACGATGTTTGTTTGCTAGTTGAGCTATTTGAATTTTGAAGTTTTATGCAAAAACAAGTGGAATCTTACCTTTGACACCTACCTTTTATCGATCATCAGGGGATTGAAAGGATGAGGGCTTATATGTTGGTAATAACCCTTAGTCAAGGCACATATCCTTGAAGCCTCACATAAGATAGAAGCCCCTTTTCCAAAGTTGGGGTCAACGGAGGACCAAAATAGGATGATACATCGATACCATCCCTAGGTGAAATGTTATGCCACTACCCAACTTTGGTCAAGATAATAATTTGGGCAAGGATAAATTTTGAGCCTATCTAAGTTAATAAAAAGGTTGATTCCATATTTACCCTATTCGATATCGGGTTCGGGAATTATATACGACTTAAGGAAGAGGTTAAGCATCCCCATGTCGCTTGGATATAGGGATACGACCTTCAAGCAATCAATGGTTCGTTTTTATACTTTGCCTTTATTAATTAATTTCCTATTTATCAACATAGGCACATCCATCCAAATAAGCCATCAACCATAACAATAAAGTATGCATACGTGAATGATATGTAAGATGTAAGCAATAAGTAATATATATAAGGTGGGGATGGGGGAAATATATCCAAATGGTGGGATTACCATGCAATGAACTTAAATAGACAAGAAGTATGCATTATTTAGCTTTCCTAACCTATAAAAATGAGCAAAAATTAGTCCATAAAAAATAGATCAAATGGAAAGAAAACAACCACTAAATCTATTTAAGATGAAAAGATCTAAATTGGAACAATACTACATTAACCTTAGTCTTAGCCTAATAGTCCATAATGTCCAACGTCATCAGACATGTTAGGGATTAATTAAAAGCCTATATTCATCAATAAATACATAAAGCACAATGTGAAACATTCCACATAATAATAGCATGCAATGACATTAATAAAAAAAAAGCATAACATAATAAACATGCAAATAAAGGCTAAGAGGGACTTAAGGAAAAATATAAGTACCAAAATAAGGGGTCATAGGATGATAGAATCCTCTCCCAAGCTACCCTAGTCATATTTGAATAATGCCAATAATAATGAAAGTTACACTTCTAGCCATGAAAAGGCTAGTATGCAATTAGAATGAGAGAATGACCAAAACACTAAAAGAATGCCTAAAACTCTTTTAAACATAATAGTAAACACATGGTCCTTAGATAGTGGATTCTCTCCGAAGCATATATGGCTAATGGTGCCACAAAGAAAGCAAGAAGGGAGGGGGTAGCCATGGAATGGGCTAACCCATCCTCCACCATGTTAGTGATGGGAAAAATGATAAATCCTAAAAATAAATAACATAAATTCCAATTGAAAAATGATAAATCAATGGGTCATTGGTTCTATTAGTTCTCTCCCTATCATTTTCTCATGACCAAGTACAGAAAGGAAATAAAGCATAAGGAAGAAAACATATTTGAACTGAAATATGTATTTTGATTATCACAACCTCCAAGAATATGGAAAGAGGTCTATAGGTCTTTATAACCTACACCATTCTTACTGTAGAAGGCTCACTAGATCATAAAAGATTAAGAAAAACACGTATGAAACAAAGATGTATGAATAGTGTTGTGAGTAGTAATAGTTGGTTATACAGGCTATAAAAAGGTTTATATAACCTACTGGGGACTAGTTAAATAGAAATCAACAAATAAAAAGAAGAAGGGGAAAGAGAAGGAGAAGAAAATGGGTGGGGGGAAAAGTTTGTTAATGCCTTAAATATTGTCTTTTGCCCTCAAAGGCACTTTGATGTTAGAATTTTTTCCAAATGCAAAGGGAAAGAATGCTAAAAGCTAGAGCAAAGCCTAGTTTTACCTTGACTCTTTTAGGTGTATGTTAGGTATTTATGATTTTTGTTTGGGTGATGTGTTTTTAGGGTTTGAGAGATAATTTTGGCAGAGTTTGGGTTGGGAAAATTGGCATTCTCGCTTTCTTCAAATAGGAGGGGTACTTATAGGTGTAGGATGAGCGTACCATACCTTAAAATGGTTATGGTCACACCATGGATGCATCCAATCATAAAAAGAGAGATGAATCTCCTATAATTAAGGTTATACAGTAAGAAAGGGTTGTACATTCATCCATTATGGTTGTACAACTATAAGATTTAAAGGGGGATAAGTTTTAGAATGTTATATAAACTAGGGTTTTAGGATGGGTTGTATACCCCTGCACTTAGGCTATACAACCCTGTTCTTAGGCTATATACCCTAGCTTTGTGTGTTGCATAACCCATCAATCTTGACAAGTGGTTTTAGGTTATCTTAGGTTTAGGTTTTAATGGGCTGGGTTTGGCTTAAGGTTTGTCTAAGCTTTTGCCCCTTTCTTAGGCATTATTTCCTCTATTCTCTAAGGAACAATTCAAGTAGTTTCTTGTAATCAGGCTTGCATCTTAAGACATAAAATGTAGTACTAACATTTTGCCCCTTACTTTTGTGGGGCTTGGAAAACATCATTTGACAAATGACTGTTGGACAAGACATAACAAAGAATTAGTTATAAACTTGAACACTAGATAAAGGATATAAAAAGATATAATTTTCTTAGTCAAGCAAGTACTAAGCTTGTCGGTAGCCCTCTAGTAAGTACCAAGCTTCATGATAGCCATTTAGTAAGTACTAAGCTTCTCGACAGCCCTCTAGCAAGTACCAAGCTTCCTAATAGCCATTTAGCAAGTACCAAGGTTGATTTTCACCTTATAGTAACCCTTTAATAAGTATTAAAGTTGATATCCTTAACAACCCTCTAACAAGTACTAAGCCTTTTGGGAGCCCTCAAACAAGTTCCAATGTTAAATATCTTCTTTCAGTAGCCTTCTAGCAAGTATTGAAGTTGATCTTCTTAACAACCCTCTAGCAAGTGCTAATCATTAAGGTAGCCTTATAGTAATTAGTAAGGTTAAATTTCGCATTCCAACAGCTCACTAGTAAGTACTAAACTTATTGGTCACTATCTTTCAAGTACCAAGGTTAAATATCTTCTTTTAGTAGCCCTCTTGCAAGTACCAGAGTTGATCTCTTTAGCAGCCCTCTAACAAGTACTAAACTTCTTGATAGCCATTTAGCAAGTACCAAGGTTAAATATCTTCTTCCATTCTTACCAAGGTTAAATAACATTTTTTTATTATTAGCCTTTTGCCTTAGTATTCTCATTTCTTGCATTTGACTTCTCTCTTCAATTTTCTTTGTTTTGCCCTCTAACATCTATTTTCGTTCTCTTCATTTTGCCTTTTGGCATCATTCTTTTGGTATCTCTTATCTTTTCTCACTTTCTTTTCTTACTCTCTAGCTTTTCTTTCTTTATCTTGACTCTTTGATTTTGCTCTCTTATTTTGCTTTCTTTAACTGATCTTTTGTTTTGTCTTTTGACTTTTCTTTGTTTCTCACTCTTCGATTCTCTAAATTTCACTGAAGCTTTCCTCTTGGTTTCACTCTTTATTTTCTTCTCAAGTTCCTCATTTCACATAGATTTAGAAAATAGTGTTATTATGATAAACAATCAAATCAAAATGAATAAGCTACTCATGTACTTTATGGATACTAAAAGGATGCAAGATCATCAAGCTTGATAGTGCTAATAGGATTCATTTTTCTTAATAGTTCATTAGAGTCTCGGTTTGACATAAGCTTATTCCTTGAATTACTTACCTATTCTCCTAATGTCCTTATTTTGACACTACTTCCTACATAGGGTTGTTATACTTAAAGCGAATATAATTTCCCAAATAATAATACAAATGATTGTTCTCCTTTGTGAATCTTAAATTTTGGTGAATAATAGAAGGCACATCTCCTAGTCGATGATACCATGGTCTTCCTAATAAAAGTGAGGAATTGATTGGGATATCTAGGCTGTAAAATCCATCGTTGTCTCTGATATTCTTGTTTTGACCAATGTTTTGAACACACTCAAAGTCGACCTCCTACTATCATCATAGGCTCGAATGACATTGCTAGAGGCTTTCAAATATTTCTCAGACAATCTAAACTTGTGTAATAACTTTGATTGTAAATGTTAATCATGGAACCATCATGAACCATCACATATGACGTACGCCTTCTCTTCACCTCAGCTCGAATGAATAGGGCCAAATTGTAATCCTTTCCTTCTACTGGCAAATCCTAATCCAAGAAAATGATTTTGCCTTTATGAGTCACCAATCCAACAACATCCTTCAATGTGGCTTCATTAGAAATTATTAAGTTGGACAGAGCCTCAACCATGGCCCTTTTACATTCTTTGTAACATCCCTAGTCACATTCATTAGCATTATCACATGAGCATATGCATTAGATAAATAATCATTTAGAAGTACCATTGCATTTGGGGACATTGGAACATATATGTAGTGTTTGTATAGTTGTATGGCAAATTGTTTTA
>CATIWR010123186.1:0-23797 GCA_949677035.1 Omphalea diandra | reverse complement strand
AATCAATCAAAGTGAAATTTCTAAAAAAAAATCCTAAGTATGATAGTATGATGCTTGCCCTCAACTTATGCTATTATTTGCAAGTTATTTTCTCTCCCCCTTAGACTTAGATTCTTTCTTATTTCTATCTCTCCCCCTTTGGCAAGATCAAAAAAAGGGTGCATAATGGAAAAGAACACATGCATAACAAATAGATAAGTGTTCATAAGGAGCAAAATTAATAAGAATGCAATCATAAAAGTAAATTCCATCAATCACATAAGACAAGGGATTTCAAAGAAACATATCTTATTCAATTATAAACAAACTGTGGGATCATAAGTTTTTCATTTAAAAATAAAAACAAAAAAAGAAAGTACAAGGAATCTGTATTCTAGAAAGTTAGAGAGTCATCATCATCTCTAGAAGTTTCTTCTACCTCTTCATTGTTGTCACCTTTTACTTCATCTTTATCCTCAACTTCTTTATTGCCTTTTTCTTCTTGAGTATCTTCAAATTCAGTAAAGTCCAGAATATGGTAAGGAGGAACACCCAACTTTTCAAATCCGTTGTCACTATAAAGATATGAGAGAAATAGGAATCGCCTCTTCATCATTCTCATTATCTTGTCCAATTTTTGGTTAATAATGGCAAGAGACAATTTGGATTTGGGTTTAGGTTGATGAGGGGGGACTGGTAGGGCTCCTTCTTCAATGATGAGCCTCTTCCTTTTAGAGGCTTGGGAGGATTCTATTTTCTTAGTCCCAAAAGCACCCAGGGTATAGGCATATGTGTCCGGGTGTATGGCTTTGGCGTTGATGAGGTAAGTAAGGTAAAAAAAGTTCTGAGAAGGAAGGAGTTTCTTGGTGAGGAATTTTTCATTTTCATTATCAAGTGCCCCCTACAAAGCGATAGATCACTATTATGTGTGAAGGCAAAAGGAATTGGCTTTTAGGTTTAGTGCTTATGTGGATCAATTGATCCACAAGATACCTGCCATTTTGAATAGGTTTGTTTTTGACAAGGCAGAAAAGAAATGCTAAGTCCATTCATACTTTCTCATTACCATCACCTCTAGCATTTACGAAAAAAGTGATGATACGATGGAGTATCCAAAAAGGTAGGGTTTTAATATGTTTGGCCAAGGAAGTTTTGGGGTTGTGTTTAGTTTCAATGGAAATTTTTGACCAAAATTTGAAATATATGACATCAAGAGCAGAGATAATAAAAAGGAATGTTTTCTCTGATTTGAAGATTGAAAAGAGAGGAAAGTTATTTAAAGGTAATGAAAAATGGGTCGCCAAAAGCCCAGAAAACTAAGTCGTATTACCCTGCTTGAAAATTTGCTTTGTGACTCAGTTAAACTGTGTATATGAATTCCTGCATAACTTATTCGTAACTAGGTTCATCTTGAAAGATGAACGCATTCTAGCCTAAGTTAGAAAGGAATACACAAATCTCTGCATTAATGCCCAAAATCTCCAACAAAAAAGTAGAAGGTATTTTGTTAGGGAGGATGATCTTTGAAGAATTTGCCTTGTAGCGTTCATTCTTCTCCTTTGTTATGCCCTTCATTATATGGAGTGCAGGGAGTGTAGATGGCTGAGCCACTGCCTTGCCCTTATCTGCTCTTGAGATCTTCTTAGGAGCCATTATAGAAGATGAAAAGAATTTGAGAATTTAGAGACTTTTGGAAGGATAAGAGTTTTGGAGTAGGATGAAGTGATGAGAATCACTGTTTAGGGGGTTTATATAGCCATTGAAGGGGTGTGTGAATGGCTAGAAATGGATTTATGAAGAGTTGGAAACGGTTGGCAATCAAATCACATAATGACTTGGCAGTTGCTCAAATTCGCATCTGTAAATTTCGAGATTGCGACTAAAATTTTTAAAAAATATGAGTAATGGACAAATTTCCCCTAGAAATCTGTACTACAATGGTCAAAATTTTGAATTCTTGTCCAAAATTCACGGTAGAGCTTGATTCTCACGACCACGATTTGATGTTTGACAGATGGGTGACTAGTGCTTGTAATTTGAGATCGTGAATTATGAGTCAGCAAGAATAAGGGTGAAAAAATAAGTTTTGAAAAAATAAAAATTGTGATCCACTTGGAATATGTCACAAAGAAAATACAAGACATACAATCAACACACATACAATCAACACATAAAATCAAATTTTCACTTTAGGGAGCTTCTATCAAGCATTCCTAATTCTCTCTTAATGAAGTTCAATCTTTCTTCATTGAGAGGTTTAGTGAAAATATCTGCAAGTTGATGATTTGTGTCAATAAACTCTAACACAACATCACCCTTTTGCACGTGATCTCTAAGAAAATGGTGTCTAATATCTATGTATTTGCTCCTAGAGTGTTGGATGGGATTCTTAGAGAGATTGATAACACCAGTGTTATCACATTTAATAGGAATGTGATCAATCACTTTGCTAAAATCCTTCAAGTATTGTTTCGTCCAAGGACTTGGGTGCAACAATAACCTGCAACAACATACTCAGTTTCTGCGATGGATAAGGCAACCGACACTTGTTTTTTGCTAAACCAAGATACTAGGTATTCTCTTATAAATTGGAAAGTCTTGGAAGTGCTTTTTCTATCTAATAAATGACCCACATAATCCGCATCTGAATATCCTGTGAGACTAAAGGATGAATCCCTAGGATATCGTAACCCTAAGTGAATTGTGCTATGAAAATACTCAAAAATTATCTTAATAGCATTTAAATGAGACTCTTTAGGAGAGGATTGGAACCTAGCATACATACATACACTAAACGTGATATCCGACCTAGAACCAGTAAGATAAAGTAGAGATCAGATCATACCTCGATATCTGTTTTCATCTACCGTCTTACTCGATTCATCTTTGTCTAGCTTGATGGTACCACTCATGGGGGTTTTGGCTACTTTGCAACCATCCATGCCAAACTTCTTGAGTATCTCCCTTATGGATTTGGCTTGGTTGATGAAGATCCTTTCTTTGGTTTGCTTAATATGTAGATCGAGAAAGAACTTGAGCTCTCCCATCATGCTTATTTCAAATTCCCTAGTCATACACTTAGTAAAATCCTCACAAAGAGACTCATTAAAAGCACTAAAAATGATATCATCAACATAAATTTGTACAATTAGTGTATCATGCTTGTGATTTTTAACAAATAGTATAGTGTCCACCTTTCCTTTTTAAAATCATTTTTAAAAGAAATGAACTAAGTCTTTCATACCAAGCTCTTGGAGCTTGTTTCAATCCATATAAGGCTTTGATTAATTTAAAAACATGATTGGGAAAATAATATGACTCAAAACCAGGAGGTTGTTCAACATCGACTTCCTCCTTAATAATTTCATTCAAGAATGCACTTTTTACATCCATTTAAAAAAGCTTAAAATTCATCTGGCATGCAAAAGTTAAAAGTATCCTAAGGGTCTCTAATCTTGCAACAGGGGCAAAAGTCTCATCATAATCTATGACTTCCTTTTGGTTATATCCCTTAGCAACTAATCTAGCTTTATTCCTTGTGATAAGACCTTGCTCATCTAACCTGTTCATAAACACCCATTTGTAACCTACAATGAAGTGTTCTTTAGGCCTAGGGACAAGTTCCCTTACCTTATTTCTCTCAAATTGGTTAAGTTCCTCTTGTATAGCAAGCACCCAATTCTCATCATCAGGAGGTCATCAATTGATTTTGGCTCAAGTTGAGAAACAAAAGCAAGATTATTATATAAAAGATGAAGTTGTGATTTAGTACTTACACCGTTAGAGGTATCACCAAATATCAAGTCCTTGGAGAGATATTTGGAGAATCTCCAATCTTTGGGTAGATCTTGACTTGGCTCATCTTCTTGTTGATGTTGTGGCTCCTTATCTACTTTTGATGATTCACCTCCTTCTTTGTTTTTATCCTATTTTCTTATAGTTTCCTCCAATTCCAACTTTTCAAAGTCACAACATTTTTAGCTTTGTAGGAGGCTTGATGTTGCTTCCCCATTTAGCAAGGACCACATGTCTTGCCTTTAGTGAAATTTAGCTTGGGAACGCCTTCCACTAACTTTCCTTTAGATAAGTTTTGAAGAAGATTCATGCTTGCATGTCCAAGCCTTCTATACCATAACCAAGCTTTATTGCTCAAAGACATAAGACACTTAAAAGATTGATTAGCCAAATTGTCTAAGTCAATTGAGTAGGTATTGCCTTTCCTTTCATCCTTGAAAATAACCTCATCATCCGCTAATGTGGTGACTCGGCATTCCCTAGGATCAAAGGTGGCTTTATTACCTTTGTCACATAATTGACTTACACTCAACAACTTATGTTGTAAGCCACTAACTAATAAAACATTATCAATCAAAGAATAACCATTCTTACCAATGGTTTCAATGCCAATTACCTTACCTTGGCATTGTTACCAAATGTGACATCTCTACCTTCTTTTTCCTTCAATGTCATGAATAGTTTTCTATTTCCCATCATATGCTAAGAACATCCACTATCTACATGCCAATTGCTTGAATTATTGGTGGTTGCCACACTTCTCTACATAATAAAAGTAAATAACCTTTTCTTAGGTACCCAAGCATACTTGGGTCCTAGGAGGTTAGGAGTTGAAGGGTCCTCTCATTTGAGTTGAGCCTTCCTAATAAAATAATGAATATTAACATGCCCAAATTTCATGCAATAATGACATTGGAGTTTATACTTGTGAGTTGTCAGACTAGGGTGATTAACCCTAAGTCTTGGACCTCTTTTGATATTGACAAAGGGGATTGATCAATTCTAATAATTCAAATTAAGTATTGTTTTGCAGTTTTTAGTTAGTCTTTACATTGTAAGTTTGATGAAGTTAAAAAAATCTACAAAGTAAGCTAGTGCCTCCTAATTCGCGACTGCAACTTGATAAATCATGATCGTGAACTAGACTAAGGTAGGTTGACAAAATGGACAAACATATTCACGGGCCACTTCTCTGCCACGACCAATTCAAAGAAAGGAAAATCAAAGTCATAGACGAATTCGCGGTGTAAGTCATGCCTCAGTCACAACTGCAAATTTTGAAGTAACTCAATAGGGAATCAAGTCCACAACCATAGCTTGACAAGTGTCCCAGGTAATCGTTGGAAGTCAAAAATTGCGATGGGAACTTATTAGTAGCGACCACAAACCTAAAAGAAGAAGATGAACACTTTTGGTAGACAAATTTGCGTCCTCAGTCATGGCCTGTATAAGAAAAATCACGATCGCTACTTTTGAAAGCAGTTGAAAGGCAATGACAATATTTTCCTAGTGAACTAATAAGAAGCTCTCATGTGGACTAGCCATTAGAACACAAACAGGGTTTTCCGTATGGAAATTAGATTTCGTAACCGCTAATGATTATTAGCGACCACGAATTGTGACTGTCAAACATTTAATGCGAAATCTATCTAGCACACTTTGATGATTTTGCACCAGTTTTATTGCAACATCTCTTTGGCAGGTAGAGGCTATAAATACCTCATCAAATAGATGTAAATGCAAGAAAATTGATAACTTTGTAACCAAACTCTTGTAATTTTGCTACTTAATCTTTTCTATTCTTTAAGTCATTGTTAGGTGTGAGCATAAACACCAATTATAATAGGTTATAGTGTGAGCCTGTCAAAACACTAAGAGAGGTTGTTGTGTGAGCCTGTTAAAACACAAGTGTAAAGGTTATTGTGTGAGCCTCAAAACACAAGAGTATAGGTTGTTGTGTGAGCCTGTCAAAACACAAGTGTAAAAGTTTGGTGTAAGCTTGAAAACACCTTTGAAAGATAGTGGAACACCCAATTTCTAAGAATTGGGGAGTGGACGTAGGGTATTTATACCCGAACCACTATAAATCGTGTGTTTCTTTTCTATTCATTTCTCTTCTCCCTTTCTTGATTTAATTTTTAATTCAACCTCCCCTCTTCTCTTCTTGGTGCCTAGGGCCAACAAGTGGTATTAGAGCGAAGCTTCACAATCAAGCCTTTATTGGGTGAACAAAGATCATGGCAAAAGAGGGAATCCACTCACAACTCAAGCCTCACTTTGATGGAATAGATTATACTCATTAGAAGTATAGGATGGAGATCTATCTTAACATAGATGTGGTAAACCTTTGGGATGTGGTCATCAAGCAATGGAAGCCACCGACCAGAGTTGTGGATGGTAATGAAGAATTAATCCTAAGGGAAGAATGGGTTAAAGCTCACCGAAGATCAAATGGCAAAAACAAGAGGGCAATGTCCATTCTTCTAAGCTCACTCTCTAGAGAAGAGATTGGAAGAGTGCAACATTATCAAACAGTACATGCCATCTGGAAGACTTTAGAGAACTATCATGAAGGCACAACTCTAGTCAAATCAAGTCGTTTGGAGATGTATGTCACCGAATGGGAACTCTTCATGATGAAGGACAATGAGAGCATCACAGAAAGGACAAATAGGCTCTTGTCCATTATCACTAACATGAAGAAATTTGGAAGAGCTCTCACTATCTATGAGGTAAACACAAAAATCCTTAAAACTCTTCCTCTAGATATATTTGGTGCTAGAGTTTGCAGCATACAAAAGTCCAATTCGGAGATTAAAGGGTTCCAACCAATGTATTGATAGGCAAACTCTTAACTCATGCCTTACAAAATGAAGCTATGAGGCCAAGGAGACAAACCAAAAAAAAAAGAGAAAAACCATTGCTCCTAAAGCTTTAACAAAAGAGAAGGAGGTAGAGATCACCTTAAGTGATGAAGAAAATGATAAGGAAGAAGAGGAGTTAGCAATGCTCTCTAGGAGGACAAAGGAGTTCATCAAGAAAAAAAAAAAAGGCTTCAAGAAGACAACTCCTAGTCCAAGAGAGAAATCCAACGATGTCACTTGCTATGAATGTGGCAAACAGGGCCACATCAAGTATGAGTGTCCCAAATTAAAGAAGAAGAAGAGATGGGACAAGGAGAAGAAGAAGAGTTTTTCAACCACTTGGGATGAAAGCTCAATTGAAGAAGAGGAAAAAGAAGAGGTTGCCAATATTTTTTCATGGCACAAGAAGATTTTTCAAATGAGGAAAGTAATTCTTCCCATTCTCATTCTAATTTGAATTTGATGAGATTGATGAAGAACTTTTAGAGGCTCTAACCATGAGGTGTGACAAGCATAAGTCATAAGTAAGAACTTATAAGAAAAGGTGTTTAAAATTAGAAGATGAATACAAGACTCTTAGTGATCTTGTAAATGAGTTGATGACTTCTAATGAAGAACTCAAAAACTCAGTAGAAAAACTTTCCACATCATCTTTTTCAATGGCTTCATTAAGAAAATAAAATGACACTCTTCAAGGAAAAGTCATTGAGCTTAGAAGCTCAATCTCTAAGTTCTATAAAGGAAAAGAAGCCTTGGACACATTGATTATGGCACAAAGACCACCACTAGTTAGACATGGTTTAGGCTTCAATGGGGGCTCCTCATCATCTCATACCACATTTGTTAGATCTTTTAAACCTCAAACATTTAGCATTGAGGTAATTGGGAAGAAAAGTGCTCCAAGCACTAAGCCTCCTAAGCTTAAGGGCAAAAGGAAGGCTCTCCCAAGCTCTAGAGCCAAGACTCAAAGAGCTAACCATGCCTATATGTACAACAAAAACATGATCATGCTCATAAAAAAATTTTTACTTTTACACATCATACATGTTCATGCATGCATTCACATGACCAAGGTATAAGAAGGCCTCCTACTCATACTAAATTTGTGCAAAGGAGAAAGACTCATAAGTCTAAACTCCAATGCCATTATTGCATGATATTTGGACATATTAATATTTATTGCTATATTAGGAACGCTCACCTCAAATTAGAGGACCCTTCATCTTCTAACCCCTAAGGACCCAAGTATTTTTAGGTACCTAAGAAAAGGTAACTTACTATCATTGTGTAGGGGAATGTGGCAACCACCAAATCAAGCAATTGGCATATGGATAGTGGATGTTCCAAGCATATGACTAGAAATAGAAAGCTATTCACGACATTGAAAGAAAAAGGTGGAGATGTCACATTTGGTAACAATGCCAAGGGTAAGGTAATTGGCATTGGAACCATTAGTAAGAATGGATGTTCTTTAATTGATATTGTTCTTTTAGTTAGTGGCTTACAACATAATTTGTTAAGTGTAAGTCAATTATGTGACAAAGGTAATGAAGTCACCTTTGATCTTGGGGAATGCCGAGTCATCACTTTAGTGGATGATGAGGTTATTTTCGAGGGTGAAAGGAAAGGCAATACCTACTCAATTGACTTAGAAAATTTGGCTAACCAATCTTTTAAGTGTCTTATATCTTTGAGCAATGAAGCTTGGTTATGGCATAAAAGGCTTGGGCATGCAAGCATGGATCTTCTTTAAAGCCTATCCAAAGGAAAGTTAGTGGAAGGACTTCCTAATCTAAATTTCTCCAAAGATAAGACATATGGTCCATGCCAAATGAGGAAGCAACATTATGCCTCTCACAAAGCTAAAAATGTTGTAAGTACATCTAGACCACTTTAACTTATCCATATGGACTTGATAGGACCTACTAGAAGTGCTAGCTTAGGTGGAAAGCATTATGCACTAGTCTTTGTAGATGACTACTCTAGGTTCACTTGGGTATCATTTCTAGCTCATAAGAATGATTCATTTGATGCTTTCAAAAGTTTTGCAAAAAGGGTTCAAAATGATAAAAGTTACTTCATATCTTCTACTAGAAGTGACCATGGAAAGGAATTTCAAAATAAACATTTGAAAATTATGATTTAGAGAATAAAGTTTTTCATAATTTTTCAACTCCTAGAACACCACAACAAAATGGTGTTGTAGAGAGAAAAAATAGAACATTAGTGAAAATGGCTAGAACAATGCTCAATAAGTATTCACTACCAAATTACTTTTGGGATGAAGCCATTAACACTACATGCTATATTACAAATAGAGTTTTTAAAAGACCCATTCTCAATAAAACTTCTTATGAGCTATGGAATGGTAGAAAATCCAAGATATCATACCTTAAAGTGTTTGGATGTAAATGCTATATTTTGAACACCAAGGATAATATTGAGAAGTTTGATTCTAAAACCAACGAAGATATTTTCTTAGGATATTCCACCTCTAGTAAAGCTTATAGAGTCTTTAACAAAAGTATGATGGTAGTTGAAGAATCTATGAATGTTGTTTTTGATGAGTTTAGTAAACTTGATCTTGGGAAAGGTATTTATGTTGATGATCTTGTAGGTGATCTTGAAAAGCTGGAATTGGATGATTCTACAAGAAGAGTTGATAAAGATAAAGAAGAAAGTGATTCATCAAGAGTAGATGAAGACCAACGTCATCAACACCAAGTAGAGCCAAGCTAAGAACTACCCAAAGATTGGAGATTTTCTAAGTATCACCCCAAGGACTTAATTATTGGTGATACTTCTAAGGGTGTAAGTATTAGATCTCAACTTCATCATTTAGATAATAATCTTGCATTTGTTTCTCAACTTGAGCCAAAGTCAATTGATGAGGCTCTCTTGATAATGAGAGTTAGGTATTTGCTATGTAAGAAGAACTTAACCAATTTGAGAGAAATAAGGTATGGGAACTTGTCCCTAGGCTTAAAGAACACCCAATTATAGGTTGTAAATAGGTGTTTAGGAACAAGTTAGATGAGTAAGGTTTCATTACTAGAAATAAAGCTAGATTGGTTGCTAAGGGATACAACCAGGAGGAAGGCATAGATTATGATGAAACCTTTGCCCCCGCAGCAAGATTAGAGGCCATTAGGATTCTCTTAGCATTTAGATGTCATATGAATTTCAAACTTTTTCAAATGGATGTGAAAAGTGCTTTTTTAAATGGCATTATAGAGAAGGAAGTCTATGTTGAACAACCTTCTAGTTTTGAGTCTCATTGTTTTCCAAACCATATTTTCAAATTAAACAAAGCCTTATATGGATTGAAACAAGCTCTGAGAGCTTGGCATGAAAGACTTAATTCATTTCTCTTGAAAAATGATTTTGAGAAAAGAAAAGTGGACACCACACTTTTTGTCAAATAACACAAGCATGATACATTAATCGTTCAAATCTATGTTGATGATATTATCTTTGGTGCTACTAATGAATCTCTTTGTAAGGATTTTGCTAAATGTATGACTAGGGAATTTGAAATGAGCATGATGAGAGAGCTCAAATTCTTTTTCGGTCTACAAATCAAGCAATCCAAGGAAGGGAGTACACAAAGGAGATGCTAAAGAAATTTGGAATGGATGGTTGCAAAGTAGCTAAAACTCCAATGGGCAATACCATCAAGCTAGATAAGGATGAATCGGGTAAGGTGGTAGATGAAAAGAGATATCGAGGTATAATCAGATCTCTACTTTATCTTACTACTTTTAGGCTAGATATCATGTTTAGTGTTTTCATGTGTGCTAGGTTTCAATCCTCCCCTAGAGAGTTTCATTTGAATGTTGTTAAAAGGATCTTTAAGTATTTACATGGCACTATAACTTAGGGCTATGGTATCCTAAGGATTTCTCATTTAGCCTTGTAGGGTATTCGGATGCGGATTATGTTGGTAGCTTATTAGATAGAAAAAGCACTTTCGAAACTTGCCAATTTATAGGTGAATGTCTAGTTTCTTGGTTAGTAAAAAGCAAGTATCAGTTGCCTTATCCATCACAGAAGCCGAGTATGTGGCGGTGGGTTATTGTTGCACCCAAGTTCTTTAGATGAAACAACAATTGAAGGATTTTGGCAAAGTAGTTTATCACATTCCCATTAAATGTGATAACACAAGTGCTATTAATCTCTCTAAGAATCCTATCCAACATTCTAGAAGTAAGCACATAGACATTATACATCATTTTCTTAGAGATCATGTGCAAAAAGATGATGTTGTGTTGAAATTTATTGATACAAATCATCAACTTGCAGATATTTTCACTAAACCTCTAAATGAACAAAGGTTGAACTTCATTAAAAGAGAATTAGGAATGCATGATGGAAGCTCCCTCAAGTGAAAAATTTTGATCTCTTGTGTAATATTGGTGTGTTTTGGTATTTGTTGATTTGTGATATTAATATATGTATTTTCTTGTGGATCACAATTTTTCATTTTTCAAAAATTGGTTTTTCAATTCTTATCCTTGCTAATTCATAATTCGCGGTCGCTATTCCTTATTCATGATTGCGAATTACAAGTCAATTTCACCCAGCTGTCAAATGTCAATTCGCGATTGCAAAATTTCTGCTCCACCTGGAATTTTGGTCAGTTTTGCAAAAATGTGATCGTTAACGCACCTTTTCCCAAAGAAAATTTATCTATTACTCATATTTTTTAGAATTCGCAGACGTGACTCATAAATTCGTGGACGCAAATTAGAGTAACTGCCTAGGCAATTAAGTGATTTGACTGCCAACCGATTTCTCTCTTCATTTAATCCATTTCTAGCCATTTATGACCGTTTTCACACCCCTTCAAAGCCTATAAATACCCTCTTCAATAGTACTCTCATCACTCCACTTTCAAACATCAACTCTCTCTCTCAAAATCTCTCTAAATCATCAAGCTCTATGGCTCCAAAGAAGTTATCCAAGGCAGATAAGGGCAAGGCAGTGGCTTAACCCTCTGCACCTCCTACCCTCTATCTCATGAAGGGAATAAACAAGGAAGAAAAAGATAGATTCAAAGAAAACTCTTTCAAGGTCATTCTCCTAAACAAGATTCCATCAACATTCATGCTGGAAACATTGGGCATCAACGCTGAAATTAGAGCCTTTCTCTCCAACTTGGGATGGAACAAGTTCATCTTTCGAGATGAACCTGGATACGAGGAAGTTGTGCGAGAGTTTATGTGCACTGTACAACTAAGCCAAAATTCTGATTTGAGAGCCAGACAATACGGGTTAGTGTTTCGGGCCTTTGGCGTCCCTTTTCTCATTACCTTCAACCAATTATCTTCTCTTTTCAACTTGCAAGTCGGAAAACACATTCCCTTCATCTTCTTCGCACTTGATGTTATATACTCTGAATTTTGGTCAGAGATTTCTATTGAAACCAAACATGACCCCCTCTCTTCTTTATCCAAACACATCAAATCCTTGCCCCTTTGGATCTTTCATCGCATCATCACCTTCTTTGTAAATGCAAGAGGTGACGGTAACGAGAAAGTTTCTCAAAAAGACTTGGCATTCTTGTTTTGCGTTGTCAAGAACAAACCAATCCAAACTAGTCGTTACCTTATGGATCAATTGATCTACATAAGTATGAAACCTAAAAGCCAATTTCTCTTGCCCTCCCACATTACAACCATCTATCATTTTGTTGAAGCATTTGATGAGGAGAAAGAAAAATTCCTCATGAAGAAGCTCACTCCATCTCAAAACTTCCTAGACCTAACCTATCTTATTAATGCCAGGGCAATTCATCTGGACACATATGTTTATACCATTGGTGCAATAGGAGCAAAGAAGATGGAGATCTCCTAAGCTTCGAAAAGAAAGAGGCTTCAAATTGAAGAAGGCACCACACAAGTCCCTCCTCCTCAATAAAAGGCCAAGACGAAGTTATCTCTTGCCACCATTGATAAAAAAAATTGGACAAACTAATGAGGATGATGAAGAGAAGGTTCCTCTTCCTTTCACATCTTCACAGTGATATGGTGGATCTCTAAGAGGAACTAGGAGTTCCTCCTTGCCATCTTCCGGACTTCACCGAATTTGACGATACGCAAGATGGAGATGGCAATGAAGACGATGTTGAGGATGAAGATGAAGCTGAGGGAGCAACACAAGCACAAGAGGCACCATCTTCCGAAGATGTTAATGATTCTTCACTCCTCTAGATTAGGGATCTTTGGTATTTGTTTTCATTTTCTTTATGCTTTTTGTTTAACAAATATTGTGATCCCACAGTTATGTAAATAAAAAGTTATTTTTTTGCAATACATTGTCTTATGTGTTTGATTCATTTTATCCTTATAAAAGTGTTCTTGTTTTACTCCTTATGTATGCTTATAATTTCCCTTACACTCTCTTTTCCCTTACAATGTAAAAGTGTTCTTCTTTTACATTGTCTCATTTCCCTTACACTCTCTTTTTGATCTTGCTTATAATTTCACTTTGCTTGATTGAATGCCAAACTTAGAAGTTTCATCTTAAGCATTCATTCATGCAATACTCCAACTTCATATTTCTGCATTATTTTTCACTTAAGATCAATCTATGTTGTCAAAATCAAAAAAGGGGGAGATTATTGGACTAGGGTGGTTAACCCTAAGTCTTTGACCTCTTTTGATATTGACAAAGGGGATTGATCAATTCTAATGATTCAAATTAAGTATTGTTTTGCAGTTTTTAATTAGTCTTTACATTGGAAGTTGGATGGGGTAAAAAAAAATCTACAAAGTAAGCTAGTACCTCCTAATTCGAGACCGCAACTTGATAGATCATAACCGCGAACTAGACCAAGGCAGGTTGACAAAATGGACAGACATATTTGTGGGCCAGTTCTCTGTCGAAACCAATTCAAAGAAAGGAAAGTCGGAGTCATAGACGAATTTGCAGTGTAAGTCATGTCTCAGTCGTGACTGCAAATTTCGAAGTAACTCAATAAGGAATCAAGTCTACAACCACAGCTTGACAAGTGCCCCAAGTAACCGTTAGAAGTTAAGAATCACAATGGGAACTTGTTGGTAGTGACCGCGAACCCAAAAGAAGAAGATGAACACTTTTGGCAGATGAATTTGCGTCCTCAATCGCGGCCTGTACAAGAAAAATCGCGACCGCTACTTTTGAGAGCAGGTGAAAGGCAACTGCTATATTTTCCTAGTGAACAAATGAGAAGTTGCCATATGGACTAGTCATTAGACACAAAAGGAGTTTTCCATATGGAAATTGGATTTTGCAACCGCTAACGAGTAGTAGTGACCATGAATTGTGACTGTCAAGCATTTAATGCAAAAATCTGTCTAGCACACTGTGATGATTTTGTACCAGTTTTATTGCAACATCTTTCTGGTGAGTAGAGGCTATAAATACCTCACCAAACAAATGGAAATGCAAGAAAATTGATAACTTTGTAACCAAACTCTTGCAATTTTGCTACTCAATCTTTTCTATTCTTTAAGTCATTATTGGGTGTGAGCATAAACACCAATTGTAATAGGTTATAGTGTGAGCCTGTCAAAACACTAAGAGAGGTTGTTGTGTGAGCCTGTTAAAACACAAGTGTAAAGGTTGTTGTGTGAGCCTCAAAACACAAGAGTATAGGTTATTATGTGAGCCTATCAAAACGCTAAGAGAGGTTGTTGTGTGAGCCTGTTAAAACACAAGTGTAAAGGTTATTGTGTGAGCCCTAAAACACAAGAGTATAGGTTGTTGTGTGAGCCTGTCAAAACACAAGTGTAAAAGTTTAGTGTAAGCTTGCAAACACCTTTGAAAGATAGTGGAACACCCAATTTCTAAGAATTGGGGAGTGGACATAGGGTCATTTATACCCGAACCACTATAAATCGTGTGTTTCTTTTCTACTCATTTCTCTTCTCCCTTTCTTGATTTAATTTTTATACACCAATTTAACCCCCCCCCCCCCTTCTTGGTGCCTAGGGCTAACACGAGTCTTTCTCCTATGCCCAAACTTATTATGAGTAGGAGGCTTTCTCATATTTTGATTATGTGAGTGCATGCATGTGCATGAGTGATGAGAAGTAATATAGAATTGTTTATGAGTGTGAGCATGCTTTTTGTTATACATGTAAGCATGGTTAGATCGTCTTGGCTCTTGAGCTTTGGAGAGCCTTCCCTTTGCCCTTAGGCTTAGGAGGCTTAGTGCTGGAGCATTTTTCTTCCCAATTACCTCAACACTTGAAGTTTGAGGTTCTGATGGTCTAACGATTGTAGTATGTGATGATAAAGAGGCTCTATTAGAGCCTAAACCATGTTTATTCAATGGTGGTCTTTGAGACACAATCAATGTGTCCAAGGCTTCTTTCTCTTTATGGAACTTAGAGATTGAGCTTCTAAGCTCAATGACTCTCCTTTTAAAAAGTCATTATCTTTTCTCAATGAAACCAATGATGAAGATGATATAGAAAGATTTTCCATAGATTTTTTGAGCTCATCATTTTATGCTCTCAATTCGCTTACAAGATCATTGAGGGATTTATAATCATCCTCTAATTTTAGACACTTTTTCTTATAAGACTTCATTTGTGACTTGTATTTGTCACATCTCATTGTAAGAGCCTCTAGAAGCTCTTCATCTATCTCATCAAAATCATCAAAATCTAAATGAAAGTGGGATGAAGTACTTACCTCATTTGGAGAGTCTTCTTGTGCCATGAAGCAAATGTTAGCAACTTCTCCTTCTTCTTCATCTTCACTTGAGCTATCATCCTAAGTGGCTAAGAAACTCTTCTTCTTCTCCTTGTCCCATCTCTTCTTCTTCTTTATTTTAAGACAATCGTATTTAATGTGGCCTTGCTTGCCACACTCATAACAATTGACTTCATTAGATCTCTCTCTAGGATTAGGAGTTGTCTTCATGAAGCTTTTTCTCTTTTTTCTTCTTCTAATTAACTCCTTAATCCTTTTTAAGAGCATTGCTAGCTTTTCTTCTTCTTTGTCACTCTCTTCATCAATTAATGTTGCTTCTACCTCTTTCTCATTGGTTGAGAATTAGAGTGTCAAGGTTCTTCTTTCTTTTTCTGATTTTTCTCCTTGGCCCCTTAATTTCTTCATTTGCTCGTCCTTTTGTAAGGCTAACTCATGAGTTAAGAGTTTGTCTATCAATCCATCCGTAGGAACCTTTCCAATCTCCATATTGGACTTTTGAATGCTGCACACTCTGTCACCAAACTTATCCAATGGAAGAGTTTTAAGGATTTTTATGTTTACCTCATATTTGGTGAGAGTTTTTTCAAATTTCTTCATGTTTGTGACAATGGATAGAAGTCCATTCGTCATTTTGGTGATGCTTTCATGGTCCTTCATCATGAAGAGCTCTCATTCTGTCACGTACATCTCCAATCTGCTTGACTTAAGAAATGGTGTGCCCTTATGATAGTTTTCAAAAGTCTTCCAAATGGCACGAACTGTTTGGCAATATTGTACTATTTCAATCTCTTTCCTAAAGATAGAGCTTAGAAGAATGGTCATTGCTCTCTTGTTTTTGCCATTTGACCTCCTATGAGCTTCAACCCAATCTTCCCTCCAAATGAGTTCTTTAATTCCATCCATTACTTTAAAGGGTGGCTTCCATTCTTTGACAACTATAACCCAAAGGTCCACCATATTTATATCAAGATAAATCTCTATCCTATACTTCCAAGGAGTATAGTCAGATCCATAAAGTAGGGCTTAAGGTGTGAATAGATTCCCTATTGTGCCATAAACTTTGCTCAACCAATTAAGGCTTGTACGTGAAACTTGGCTTTGATACCACTTGTTGGCCCTAGGCACCAAGAAGGGGGGTTGAATTGGTGTTTAAAAAAAAATTAAAGTGAGGAATAAAAAAAGAGTAGAAAAGAGACACAAAGATTTATAGTGGTTCGGGTATTAATCAACTTACGTCCACTCCCTAATTCTTTCCAATTGGGTGTTTCACTCACTCAAAATGGTGTTTCTAAGCTCATACCTAACTTTTACACTTTGTGTTTTCAAGGTTCACACAACAACCTCTATTATAACTGTTTTCTAAGGCTAACACTAAAACCTCTCTTAAGTGTTTTCATAGGCTCACACTAAAACCTTTCTCAAGTGTTTTTATAGGCTTACACCGAAACCTATTATAATTGGTGTTTAATATTCACACCAAACAATCACTTAAAGCATAAAGAAGAATTGAAAGAATGAGTAGCAAATTTGCAAGAGTTTTGTTACAAGTTAATGAATTCTCTTTCTTTTACATCTATTTGGTGGAGTATTTATAGCTCATACCCACCAAAGAGATGTTACACTATGAAGCTCATTAAATCTCCAAGACATGTTAGGCAAATTATGCATTTATTGTATGACAGGCGAGAGTCGCGGTTGCTACTAAGGATTTGTGGTCGCGACATTCCAATTTCCATACGAGAGCTAAAAATTACAGCATAAAAACTTGTTTGTATCTAATGGCTAGTCCACGTGTCAGTTCCTCATTGGTCCATCCAGAAAATATAGTTGTTGCTTTCTAGTTGCCCATAAAAGTCACAGTCGCGATTAGTCCTTGTACAAGGCGCAACTTAAGACGCGAATTCTTCTATTTGAAAGAGAATTTTCATCTTCATGAATCACGGTCGCTACCCATAATGTCGCCCTCATGAATTTTGTTCTTAAACGGATATCTGGGACACTTGGCATGTTGCAATTGTGGACTTGGTTCCCACTTCAGTCACTATGAAATTTGCAGTCGCGACCACAAAATTGAAGTTTTTTGGAATGAAAAACCATGATTATCATGTGTTTATGCAGCAATTACTCCTTATTGCTTTCCATGAGCTATGGACTTCATAAGTATAGAAAACACTCACAGAATTTAGTATGTTTTTAAAGAACACACTGCACCTCAAATTATGAAGGAAAACATGACACATTAAATTAACAATCCAATGATGTTGCGTAAGTTGGAACTAGTATTTCCTCTAAATTTGTTTGATTTAATAGAACATCTAGTATTACATATGTGGTACGAAGTGAAACAAGTAGGCCTTATGCAGTACTATTGGATGTATCTGTTTGAGAGGTACATTTATTTTCATTATATCATATGTGTATTTCAATTTCAATTACATTATTTTATTCATTTATAAATACTATTATCTCATGTGTATATTATAGATTTCTTTGCTATTTAAAGAATAATGTAAAGAATAAAGCTTGAGTTAAAGGTTCTATTTGAAATCCATATTTAGTTGAGGAAGCCTCATCATTTTACACTTATTATTTCAAAGTGCATGTGTATATAAGGCATAGAAAAACACCTAAAAATGATGATGATGGGAATACTGAAAGAAGTAATATAACTAGAAATTTGTAAATATTCACTCATATTTGGGAGACCTAAAAGTATAATGTCGACTAACGAAGAAGATCATGTAACTCAAACATATATTCTTCTCAATTGTCGTGAAGTAATAAAATATGTCAAGTAAGTTATAATTATAATTAAACTCATCATTTTATACATGTGTACATGATGACATTCTAATATTATATTGTGTAAATGTTATGAAGTTTATACATTATTGTGTTGAAGCAAAATTTTCCCAAAATATCGACTAATAAGGTGAATAAGAAGTTGTAGATAGAATTTCAATATTAGTTCAAATCATATGTAAGTATACACAACTTATTAATAAAACAATAAATTCTTAAAATATATATTATTTCACCATTGTATCTAATTAGTTATTTACTATATATTTTAGGCAAATGATCCTACAAATGGAATCACAAATCCATTCGTTATTGATCTTGCTAAGAGACCGTTACAAAGTGTGACTATATCTCATTCACTTTATTAATAAGTATAAATATGGTTCAAATTGGGCATTAATCAATAGCTTAGTCAATATTAAAGGTTCCAACTATAGTAAAAATGTTTATGACTTTTACGGTTGACTAATTGAGGTGCTACAGTTGAAGTATTCGACACTTCCAATAGAAAGAACGGTTTTGTTTAAATGTGTTTTGATCCAAAGCCAAATTTAGGAATGAAAGTTCATGAAAATTATAATTTGGTCAAAATCAACCATAGGAGCATATTTAATAAATATGTATCATTTATATTGACAATGCAAACTTATAAAGTTTATTATGTTCCTTATCCCAATTTACGTTGAGATAAAATGAATGGGTGGGCAGTATGCAAAATAAAAGCTAGATCATTTGTTGAAATCAAGGACACAATCTATTATTAAGATATTGTCTCAAACTCCATTTTAGGATGATGTTGATAATTTGCCTATCATTAATATTATTGAGGACAAGCCACTAGGAAGTTTAAATGACCCAGTTGAGTCATTCATCAATTTAGATGATGAAAATGAAGATCTTCAGTTAGACAATGAAATGGTACTATAATCAAAATATGAATTATCGAAAGATTTAATTTATGAAGATGATATAGAGTATGATTATCTGAGTAAGTCAAAGCCTTTCTTTTTCTTTTTTTTTTTTCATTTATAGGTATATGTACACTTTTGAATGATATTTTTAATTTGTAGATATATTATTAGATATACAATTGCATATATAAATTCAAATGACATCACCAACACCTGGCGATTAAGGTACACCTACTTGAGGTGGTATGCTAAGGAAAGGACGTGCTCGTGATCACAAGTCACCTCTGCCACTACTTCCACCTTTTAGCTCAGTTGCAGCCTCGCTTAAATTGTCGACCACTCCAATCTTGCCTACTTCTTCTCTATCATATCTAAAGCCATCGTCTTTTACTCCTCTAGCTTCATCCCCTAGCACTACTCCTTCATCTATGCCCACTATGCCATCAAATCATGTCCCATCCAGAGGTTTTACAACACCATTGAAGTTGGATGATGAGTACACTATTCCTTCCCTTGAGTTAAGCCCTTCAATTACTATGCAGCATGAGAGATATATAAAATTATATTTCTTGTATTATATTATTTATTTTTATATTTATTTATTATGAAACTAACTATATTTTATTTTTTTTAGTTTGCATCCATCTGATAGATACTCTCACGCATGTTGCAAGATATTCAAACAGAAGATTCATACTGATGGCTACACTTTTAAAAAGGTCCCACAGTTCGTTAAAACCTTCTACTAAGAGTAGTTCCATGTATGTAATAAAAAAATTTATAGTTAAATATTTATCAATTTTATTTTATTTTCATACTAATTTTTTTAATGTTTATTATTGTTAAAGAAACAATTCCAGTGGAACCAAGCGATCGATGCCTTGGTACAAACAACCTTCTTTAAAAAAGTTGCATTATGTTACAAGGATATGCTTCACAACCTGAAGCATAAGGGCAAGGAGACCTGGGTGTTTGATGAGGCCTAGGACCACTAGCAATCACAGTGGGGTTCTTCTCAATTTTAGGTTGTGTCTTACAAGGCTAGCCTGAACAAGAGGGCTAAGGAAGGAGGTTTTGGCTCAGGTCCATCCAGGCATATAGAGGGGTTTATAACCCATGCAAAGAATACCAGACAACTAGTAATTCAATTTTCATTATCTTAAATTACTCTTTAATGTTACTTTTATTATGATTTTTTAATATGTTATTTCTTTGTCTTTATAACATGTGTGGGGGCTAGGACTTGAGGTTCTACCAGTCGATGTCTTCGTGTATACACACACGAAGCAACATGACATGTAGACATTCATTGATGGACGCTTTAGGAATGTTAATGTAAGTTATACAATATTTATCAATTAAATATAAATTTCTAACTGTTATTATTAGGATTATTTCTAATACTTTAGAAAATGTAGGCTAATATAATAAGCATAAACAGATGTCATAGCCAACTCCAGGATCTACTGAGCTTCATCAAGTGGATAAGCATGAGGTCTTCCTGCCATTAGTGGGGAGAGGGCAAGTCAAGGGGTGTATTTATGGCATGGGTTCCTAGGCCAATCACTTCTATGATGATTTTAGTGCCGACTCTTTTTTTACCCTACCGCTTTCAATACAGGACTTGCAGTAAAAGGTGGACATATGAGTAGATTAAAGGATCACATATCCCATCTCTTGATGCTTAGAAGTGTTCCATAGAGGATTAGTTGCACGTCATGTCTCAATAGACTAGGATACCTCTTCCATCTCAACTGCATACACCTATGCCTCTTGTTCTGACCTCCGCTGGTATCGCTTCCACTATTACTCCTCTACCTTTGGCACCTACCGATGCTCATGGTATTGATCCTACGACTCCTACTTCTCCTAGTCATGTTGATCCTCCTTTAGACACTGATGATTACTTATTAAATCAGGAGGACACATCAGATGGTTGTTACGTTTATATTCATTTGTATTTTGACTCTTTGCTGTACATATTTACATTTACATATATAATATAAATTTTGGTTATAATCCACTAACATATTATCAGCAAAACTGAAAAAAATAAAATAAATTACTAATGGTATGTCAACAAACTAACGTTAGAATCACCGTTGGACTTCCAACGGATTATTCCATCGCCAAAATTTGACAATTTCTGACCTCCTCACCAATGGATTATTCCAATGGCATTTGGTTTATAAGTTTATCGATGGGCTTGAATTTTCATCGACAAATTGTTGCCAATCACTTGTTCACTGACGGACCTTCACTGTCGTTATTCTATCAGTAAATTACTCTACCGACAAAATTTAAAGGTTTATCGACAGATTTTTCCATTGATAAATCTATTTTTTCTTATAGTGAAATATGAAACATCAATTGTAAAAATAAAATTTATCATTTGTTTATGTTAATTGTGATAGTTACCTATCTAATATATTGTTTATTTAATTTGAATATTAATGTTTGTTATGAATTTAATTTATATATTTTAAAATATTATTTGCATTATCTATTATTGTTTACTTTAATCATTAGTAGGTTGTTACTTTGTTGTATCCTAGGTAATTCCTAATTTATTTTAATATATTTATTTTATAATTTTCATTCTTTAACAATCTATAATTTATATATTTTATTGTATTTTACTTATATTCATAATCCCCTCATTTAATATGTAATTTAATTATTAATTTACTTTAATGCATTTGTTGGATGTTTATATTTTAAGTGGTGAATGTTGGGTCATAATAATAATTAAAATGAGGTAATTATTAATAATGAATCAATAAAATAAAATAAAATAAAAAGGAAATCAACCCAATATTCAAGCATCTTGAGGTATCCACCCTTTTCCCATCCTAATAGGCTTGGAAAACTATATAGCCTACTTGAGGGGCCCTATAAACACGATTACACTAACATACCAATCTTACTTTAGTTTGGGTCGAGCTAGTAGGCTAGGTCATCCTACCCATAGTACCCCTAAAAGCTTCACAACCAATGGTATAATATTTTTACAAGGGCATACCTAATTTTTTTACTTAGCTCTTAAGGAATAATGTAAATGTTGAAGGTTTGTATATAGATGTCCAATCCATTATCTAAATTTTTATTTTAAAAAAATTGAGTAGAAACTCCTAGACTTTTTCCAAGGCTGATTCATTATTATTCAATTTTGTATTTTTTTCTTAAGCCCTCATTGGTTGAGAAATCAATAATAATAATGTCACAATATGTAACATCCCTATCTTCATTCATTAGCATTCTCACATGAACATATGCATTGTATAAATGACTTATAATTCCACATGAATATATACATTGCATAAATGATCACTTAGATATGTACATTTGATAAACATGATGATAACATTTTGTACCAATACATTTAAGGCACTTGAATATAGATATGATGTTTAATAGTTACATTACAAATTGCCATGCGTGGTATATATATTATTATATCTTAAATAAATATGTCTTAGAACTTGTTAAAGGTGTAAAATGTGAAAGTTGTAGAGTGATATCCCCTCTAGATGTTTGTAAAATAGTTTTGCTAAATATGCTTTGTGTGAAGATATATTGCTCCTTCATTATGACTGGCCTTGAACCTATAAAAACCTACTCAATCTCACAATATTTTCACACTTAAGTTCACACTACCCAAGTATAAAGAATTAATCCTAAAGTTTTAGCATCTATTCTATATTACTTTATAAAGTTAGAAAATCTTCTAAATGTCATTTGACATGTCCCAATATATCTAAGAACTAAAACTCACTATTATAGCCTTTAAAAAGTCAAAAATGCCTTTGTGAGAAAACTAACAATTATCTATATTCAGATGCTTAAAGGTCATTCAAAATGTTGAACAAAAAGTTTCAAATTAGTTTCAGCCATTCACTTGTCTATGCAAAATTTTTTATTTTCTTCATTATGAAAGAGGCCATTCAGATGTTGAACAACTATTCAATGAGTTTGTTCAAAATGACAAAAGTATTAAGTGTATTTTTTTTGTACAAACAACTCTTACTCAAATAGTCATAACTCTCTCCTAAAAATTTTAAATCATGATCCATTTGATTTGATGAAAATTAGACTCAAAAACCTTTATTTTCATATATGAAAAACAATCAAAATCTTCATAAATAATTCTAGATGTCATTTTGAAGTTGACTTAACATCAAATTTAGCATGTCCACCTTTTACTAAAATTTTTGTAACTCTATCTATACTCCTTGAATTCTTACACCATTTGATTCTTTAGAAACTAGACTTCTTCAACTTTTGAACCATATATTATGGGTATTTAACTCTTATAGAACATCTCCAAACATTGCTTCAAAGTGAAGCTTTCCACATATATCTTTAACTTGCCTTTTTTTGAATATGTATTTCAGGGGATAAATTGCACAGAAGATTACCTAACTATAAGGGTCATTCTAAGGTCATCGAAAAAATATCATTCTATTGATGTCATTAATCTTCTAATTTGCTCTAATAAAGTACTAAATTTGAAATTAACTCAATTTTCATTCACTAATTATAACATGACAAATGAAGATGCACTGGCTCAACATACAATGGACCCCATTTTGCTACATCAATTGCACCAAAGATCACGTAACTATAAGGGTTATTTTGAAAAAGGTCACCGAAAAACATTCATTCTATATATTGCATAGTATGAATACAAAACATTCATATATATATATATATATATATATATATATATATATATATATATAT
>CATIWR010123169.1:0-14464 GCA_949677035.1 Omphalea diandra | reverse complement strand
AAGTTAGATAAGCAAGGTTTCATCACTAGAAACAAAGCTAGATTGGTTGCTAAGGGATACAACCAAGAGGAAGTCATAAAGTATGATGAAACTTTTGCCCCTGTAGCAAGATTAGAGGCTAATAGGATTCTTTTAGCCTTTGCATGCCATATGAATTTTAAACTTTTTCAAATGGATATGAAAAGTACATTTTTTAATGGCATCATTGAAAAGGAAGTCTATGTTGAACAACCTCCTAGTTTTGAATCACATTGTTTTGTAAACCATGTTTTTAAGTTGAACAAAGCCTTATATGGGTTGAAGCAAGCTCTAATAGCTTGGTATGAAAGGCTTAGTTCATTGCACTTAAAAAATGATTTTGAAAAAGGAAAGGTGGATACCATACTTTTTGTTAAAAAGCATAAACATGACACATTAATTGATCAAATCTATATTGATGATATCATTTTTTGTGTTACTAATGAATCTCTTTGTGAGGATTTTGTTAAGTGTATGACTAGGGAATTTGAAATGAGCATCATGGGAGAGCTCAAGTTCTTTCCCGGTCTACAAATCAAATAATCCAACGAAGGGATCTTTATCAACTAAGCCAAATACATAAGGGAGATACTCAAGAAATTTGGCATGGATCATTGCAGGGTAGCTAAAACTCCAATGAGTGGTACCATCAAGCTACATATGGACGAATTAGGCAAAATGGTAGATGAAAAGTGATATCAAGGTATGATCGGATCCCTGCTTTACCTTACTGCTTTTAAGACAAATATCATGTTTGGTCAAATTTTCAAATTTTTTACCGTTAAGGCACGTATTCTCAAGGAAAATTTGTTCGTTACTCACATTTTCTGGAATTTATGGTCACATCTCATGGATTTGCATATGCGAATTAGCGTAAACGCCTAGACATTTAAGTTATTTGATTGCCAAATGTTGCCAACTCTTCATTAATTCATTTCTAGCTATTTATAGCCATTTTTACACCCTTTCAAAGGCTATAAATACCCATTTCAATAGTAACATTTTCACTACTATTCCAAACATCTTCACTCTTTCAAATCTCTCTGAAATTCTCCCAAACTCTCTTCCTCTCTTACTATGGCTCTAAAGAAGTTCTCTAGAGCAAACAAAGGGATGGCAGTGGCTTAGCCCTCTGCACCCCCTGCCCTCCATCTCATAAAGGGAGTTACTAAGGAAGAAAAAGATAGGTACAAAGCCAACTCCTCTAAGATCATTCTCCTAAACAAGATACCCTCAACTTTTATGCTGGAAACCTTGGGTATCAACATATAAATACAAGCTTTCCACTCCAATATAGGAATGAGTACATATTTCGAGATGGATCGAGTTATGAAGAGGTTGTGTGAGAGTTTATATGCACCGTCCAATTGAGTTGAGAAGCTAATTCAAGAGCAGGGCAATACGGGTTAATGTTTTGGGCTTTTGGCGACCCTTTTTACATTACTTTCGACCAATTATCTTCTTTTTTCAATTTACAAGTCGGAGAAAACATCCCTTTCATAATCTTTGCACTTGATGTTATCTATTTCGAGCTTTGGTCGAAAATCTCTATAGAAACCAAATAGGACCCCCACTCTTATTTATCTAAACACATCAAATCCTTACCCCTTTGGATACTCCATTGTATCATCACCTTTTCCATAAATGCAAAAGGTGATGGTAATGAGAAAGTGTTTTAAAAAGACTTGGCATTTCTTTTTTGCCTTGTCAAAAATAAACCAATCCAAACTAGTCGGTACCTTGTGCATCAATTGATTGATATAAGTACCAAACCCAAAAGCCAATTTTTGCTGCCTTCACACATCACTGCCATATACCATTTTGTTGGAGCTCCTAATGAGGAAAAAGAAAAATTCCTTACCAATAAACTTATACCATCACAAAACTTCCTAGATCTCACCTACCTTATAAATGCTAAGGCTATTCATCCGGATACCTATGGGTATACCCTTTGTGCAATAAAAGCAAATAAGATAAAAACCTCACAAGTGTCAAAAAGGAAACGACTCCACATTGAAGAAGGCATAATTCAAGTCCCTCCTTCTCAACCAAAACCAAATACTAAGTTGTCTCTTGCCACCATTAATCAAAAATTGGATAAATTGATGAGGATGATGAAGATGAGATTCTTATTTCTATCACATCTTCACAGTGATATGGTGGATCTTCAAGAGAAATTAAGGGTTCCTCCTTGTCATCTTCTAAACTTCACCAAATTTGATGATGCACAAGATGAATATGGCAATGAAGAAGAAGTTAAAGATGGGGATGAAGTAGAAGGAGTAGCACATGAGCAAGAGGAAACATCTTCTATAGATGATGATGATTCTACTATTCTCTAGATAAGGGATCCTTTGTATTTTTCTTATTTTTGTTTATGTTTCAAACTTTTGTGATCCCACAGTGATATATATATATATATATATATATATATATATATATATATATAAGTTGTTTCTTTGCAAATCATTGTCTTATGTGATTGATGAATTTTATCTTTATATTTTACATTCTTATTTTACTCCTTATGTATACTTATGCTTGTTTTCATTTCCCTCTTATACCCTCTTTTTGATCTTGCCAAAGGGAGAGAGATAGTAAGAACTTAAGTTTAAGGGGAAGAAAATAATAACTTGAAATTTATAGCATAAGTTGAGGGGGAGCATCATAACTTCATACTTAATTTCTTTCAATAAATGAATGTCTTACTCAGGAAATTTTTACCTTAAGTATTATTCATTGAAATTTTACCTTAACTTCACTATAACTTAATATTTCTACATTATTTTCCCTTTGGATTAATCTAAGTTGTCAAAATCAAAAAGGGGGAGATTATTGGACTAGGATGGTTAATCCTAAGTCTTAAACCACTTTTGATATTGAGAAAGGAGATCGATCAATTTTAATGATTCAATTAAGTATTGTTTTATAGTTTTTAGTCAGTCTCTAAATTTAAAGTTGGATGAAGTCTATAGTCTCCAAAGAAAGCAAAGTGCCTCATAATTCGTGACCGCAAACTAGACTAAGGAATGTTGACAAATTGGATAGATGGATTCACTGGCCACTTCTCTGCCTCGACCAATTCAAAAAAGGGAGAGCCAAAGTCACATACAAATTCGCAGTGAGTGTCACGCCTCAGTCACGATCGTGAATTTTGAAGTAACTCAAGAGGGAATAAAGTCCATAACCACAACATGACAAGTGTCCCAGATGACAGTTATAAGATAAAAATCGCGATGATAACTTGTGGGTAGTAACTGCAAATCATGAAGAAGAAGATGAACATTTTGACTGACGAATTCGCATCTTAAGTCACGACCTGTATAAGAAAAATTGCGACCGCTACTTTTGTGAGCAGGTGAAGGCAACAACTATGTTTTCCTAGTGAACCAATGACGAGATGATACAAGAACTAGCCATTAGACACAAACGAGGTTTTTGCCTCAGGTTTTGGCTCCTGTATGGAAATTGAAAAATCACGACCACGAAAGAGTAGTAACGACCGCGAATGAAGCCTAACAAGCATTTAATGCAAAAATCAGTTTAGCATACTTTGAAGATTTGTTACCAGTTTTATTGCAACATCTCTTTTGTGGGTAAAGGATATAAATACCTCACCAAACAGGTGTAAATGTAAGAGAATTCATTAATTTGTAACCTAAACTCTTGTAATTTTGCTACTCAATCTTTTCTCTTATTTAGGTGATTGTTTGGTGTGAGCATAAACACCATTTGTAAAGGTTGTAGTGTAAGCCTGCAAAAACACTAAAAGAGGTTATTGTGTGAGCCTTAAAAATACAAGTGTAAAGGTTATTGTGTGAGCCTCAAAAACAAAAGTGTAAAGGTTATTGTGTGAGCCTCCAAAACACAAGTGTAAAGTGTAGTGTGAGCTTGAAAACACCATTAGAAGATAATGGAACACCTAATTATTCAAGAATTGGGGAGTGGACGTAGGTTCGATTATACCTGAACCACTATAAATCTTGTCTCCATTCTACTCATTTCCTTTCTTACCTTCTTGTTTTAATTTTTATACACCAATTAAACCGCCTCCCCCCTCTTCTTGGTGCATAGGGCCAACAAAAAACATGTATGACCAATTCACTTTAATTATTCAAATATACCCCCATATGATATTATGTTTAACATAAATTATTTACATTTTGTAAATTACATGTTAATTAAGTACATAACTTTCACTTTTAATGTTGGCACATTAGAACATCTAAGTGTCTTACCCACTACCCTTGTCTCACTGGCCCTTTGCTCATTTATCCTTGCTTTCCCCATCGTTGCCCAACTATGGTCCCCTAGTGGTTGACCGCACTCTCTCGACTTTTGATTACATTTCATATATTCATTTTTTATGCTATAACTTTTACCTAAGCCCCCTTTCAGGTTTTTAACTTAGTTAACTCTTTCTTATTATTCTTTTTTCTTTTTTCTTCATTATTTATTTATGCCCTAATTTTTAACTTAACCATCCTTTCAAGTTTTAAACTTAAGGGTTATTTTACTTTTCTCACACCTCACATGAAATATTTCTTCAACTAGTTTAAGTTCACTGGCGTGGTGAATTCATTATAATCCATATTTCCTAATTTCAATGTGCCACCTGTGTATATCTATTTAACAAAATAGAAACCTTCCCAATTAGGTTTGAACTTTCCTTAAGGATCCTGAGTATACAATCAAACTGTCATCAACACTAGATCATCAAACTTTATTATGTTTATTTTGATTTTCTTGTTGAATGAGCGAACCATCTTAGCCTGATGCAATTGAACATGGTGTAAGGCCTTTAATCTCTTTTCGTCTAGGAGAGCCAATTGTTCAAATTTGTTTCTTACCTATTAGTACTCAGGGATGTCAAACTCCACTAGCCCCTATAAGGACTATACTTCTAATTCAATCGGTAATACTGCCTCTATCCCATATACTAAAGAGTACAGTGTCATCCTAGTCGATGTTCTTATCGTAGTTCAACAACCCCACAAGGCAAATGGTAACTTCTCAAACCAGTCTTTATACATTTTGACCATATTGGCAAAGATGTTTTTGATGTTCTTATTGATTTCTTCCACTTCTTCATTAGCCTATGGTCTTTAAGGTGACGACTTGTGGTAGACCATTGCAAATTTTTCCAACATAACCTTGACCTCTTCATGGAAATGAACACCATTATATGTAACAACATGTTGCGGTACGCCATAGTAGCATATAAGGTTTTTCTCAATGAATTGTGTCATCTATTTTAGCCTCATCTTATAAAAGCTTTTAGCCTCTACTTACATCAAAATTTAGTCCTGTATGCACTCCTCCATGACCCTATTAGCTTATTCCTCTATCACACATCGCAAATGAACTCCATCGGGTATTCTATTATACATTATCCTATTATAAATAATAAACTATAAAGAAAACCTTTGAATCACATCTTTATCCTTCTTTCTAGCTCTTCAGGGTATTCACCATTTTTCAAATACCTTTGTATATCAAAATACTAAGGATCACTCTTTACTGATACTTGCTTCAACCTTTAACTCATGTAAGATAGGACCCCAGATCAAAGTGTGATAAATGGTTTCATAGGCATTGCCTTTGGCCCATCCTAAATAGTGATTAAGGTGGCTAAGGTATTAACCATTGCATTCTCTTCTCTTAGTAGATAATGGAATATGACTCTTTTAAAATTTTATGCCAACCTCTTTATATGTTCAAGGTATGCACCTAAGCATTCTTCTCTTAGTTTATGCTCTTTTGTTTCCTACAAAATGACTAATAGTAAGTCCTTAAAAACCTATATTATCTTAACTCTTATTTGCTTTTGGTTTTTGAGTCCTATTGTACATGCTTAATATTTAGACATATTATTAGTCACCTTATAATCAAGCTTTTTGACCACAAGGAAGAGCTTTCCTTTTGGCGAGATCATAACCACCCTTATACCTGCCATTTGTTATTTATAGCTCTATCGAAGTACACCTTTTATCCTTGGGGCTCAATTGCTCCTAACCCGTCATCTCGGAAGTGAGGAGGTTTGGGTTCTCCTTCTTTGATAGGTTATTATGCCAAGTATTCTGAAATTACCCGACCCTCAATAACCTTATTGGCTATATATTTAATATCAAATATAGTGAACAAGATTAAACACTTTGCCAATCTACCATAAAGGAAATGGGCCTCATATAAGTACATAATCGGGTTAAGCTTCAAAACCACTTCCATAAAATATGACTACAAATAGTGCCTTAGATTCTTAATCACCTAAAGTAGTGCTAAACAAGTTTTCTGCACCTAATTATACTTCTCCTTATAAGACAAAAACTTCATGCTAAGATAGTACACTACATATTCATTTCCTATCCCATTCTGTTTAGTTAGCATAACATCAATAAAACTATCTTCCACTGTTAGAAATAGAGTTAGCAACTTGCTAAGCTTTGGTGGCTTTAATACTGGATGGGTAGTCATATACTCTTTTATTCTATCAAAAGCCTTTTAACACTTCTCATTGTACTTAGTTAGTTGATCCTCCCTTAATAACTTAAAGATTGGCTCACGAATGGTAGTTGGTCTTGCTATGAACTGGGTAATGTACTGCAAGTGACCTAGGAAACCTTGAATCTCCTTCTTTGCCTTAAATGTAGGCATTTTTTGAATAACGTTTACTTTATTCAAATCCACTTTAATTCCTTTTTCACTTATTATATGTCCAAATAGTTTATCAAAAGTGGCCTCAAACACACTTTTTTGGATTGAACCGTAAGTTGCACTCATCAACTCTCTTTATAAATTTTTCCAAAGCTTTAAAATGCCCTTCCTTATTTTTCAATTTCACCATCATTTCATTCATAAACATCCCCACCTATTTGTGGATCAAGTCATGCAATAGGGCAATTGCCATTCACTGATATGTCACTCTCACATTATATAACAACCATTTTCATTTACTAATCATGGCATTCATGTCCAAAAATACATATGCATAAAGGTTAACTCATCATTCATACATAATCCAACATGTATTTAATGTACATATATGTTAACTAATCTTCAAGGTTGGTGACTTTAAACTGATTTCTATATAGGTATATGTACATGACATAAGGAGAGAGAAAGTTGAAATTTAGATAGCGACCTATACTTTATATGTCTATATGCAAAACTTTATGCTCTAAAGTACCCAAACCTTGTGCTTAAGTATCTGAAAAATATAATTGCAATTTGGTGAGTCACAACTCAATGAATAAAAAAAAAATCAAATTCTTTTGGTACAACCAACAGTTAAATATTATCAGGATACATTACAAGTATGAGAGCTGAGTATGCAATTGCAAATGTAGTAAATTTATTTTGTCGTTGCGATATGTAACGACCATTTTCATTTACAAAACTCATAGCATTCATGTACAAAATACATATGCATAAAGGTTTTATTCATTGTACATGTACAATCAAACATATATTTAATCTACATATATGTTAACTAATGTTTAATGTTAGTAATTATAAATTGGCCCCTATCAAGATGTATGTACATGACACAAGGAGAGACTGTTGGAATTCAGCAGACGACCTGTGGACCATAAGTCTCGATGCAAAACTATAAGCACCAAAATGTCTAATCTTATGCTTCAGTATCTGAAAAAAATTTTTACGATTTGGTGAGTACCGACTCAATGAATAAAAATAATAGTCAGATTCTTATGACACAACCAATAATAGAATATCATCAGGATACATTACAAGTATAACAATTAACTATGCAAGTGTAAGTGCAATAGATTTATTTTTGTGTAGTGACATTGCAAGGCAAATACAACTCTCAGGAATTCATGTGATTCAAGTGACATTTGATTTTGCTAGCTAACATATAACAAGTGAACCATTTGATCTATAACATGTGCCAATGGGACATATTAGTCCATCTTACATGTGATTTGTAAGTGTTTAACAAGCTGGTCACAATATCCTTTTAGTTCCATATGCAAGTGTTTGACAAGCTGGTCACAATATCCATTTAGTTCCATATGAAAGTGTTTGACAAGCCGGTCACAACTTCCTTTTAGTTCCATATGCTAGTGTTAGTAATAATGGTATTACCAAGTAATCATTCAGACCATATAATTATTGCTTGACATATATTCATATGTAAAAGGTAACAATTCAATCACATATACATGTAATAGGACATAATCACATCAAAAAATTATCACATATACACATTATAATCTAATTGTCATTTTTACTCACTTTTTGATGCAACCAACCTTCACTGTAGGTTTGGTTCTATCTCTAAGGCTTCCTTAAAATGTTGAGATCTTAACATTTGATACATACATGGTTATAAGTACACCCAAAATGATTATGAAAGTCTGGTATGCAACTACGGCATGATCCATGCAAGTGGACCTAGTGTATATGCATGTTTTTCTATATATGGTAGCCTAAGCTCGCTACACTCTCACACTAATAATTCTAGATATACTTACCCAAATGAATTGATTATTTTTTTTTTAAATAAACTAGACACATAATGATACAACATATTCAAATTTCAGGCCAATATAAGACATACAAAAAATAGGATGAATTTTTAAATTTTTCTCTATTTCAATGTTATCTCAGTTTGATTAGGTCTTACATTCTTGGGTATATCTCAAAATTCACAAAACAAATTGCAAAACTGATTTACCATAAGTTACACAACACATAATGGAACATTGTTCATGTTTTACTCATTATCTTTTTCAGTCTATAAAATCACCAAAACAAATGAATAATCTCAGACTAAGCAGATTTTTAACATGGTGATAATCAATCATAATGATAGGGCAATATCTCAATAGCCATACAAAATTTGGCAACAATATTTTGCAGACATGTAGATAATACATAAATATAAAACTTTCAAATTTAATACATCACCAAATTCCAAATCTATGGCTATCAAATTCTTAGAAAACATAATTAAAAGACAGGTGAGGTTTCATTCATGTGCAGGGTCAGTCAAAATCAGTGAGCCATATCTCTTTTCACATAACAAATCAATCCAAACTTCTTTAAAGGTGTTTAGAGGGGATATAACCCTATAAATTTCATGTTTTACACTTTGTCGAAATCATAACCTAAAGCCATCAAAATATAAGAAAATAGAAAGACTGAGGTGATTTTGGTCGGCTGTGAACCAGCCCAAATGAAGAAGCCATAACTCCTCACACACACCAAATCAAGCAAAATTGTTTCATATGCATTTAGATAAGGTATAAATCTACAACATTTTCATATTTTACACTATCTCTAACTCCGATTATAGGGTTATGAAATCGTGGGTGAAAAATTATGCTCTAACAACAAAATCAACGCAATAAGCTCTTGTTCTTTTGAATTTCAACTTCTATCCAAGAGTTCTACCTCAAATACTCCATAATTCCTACTAACCATGCATTATTAGCATTTCATAAGGGGTTAATTTCATTTAACAAGAAGATAAATTAACTTACCTATTCTCCCAAAACCAAAAAATCTTAAGCTTCCTCCTTAGGCAGCTCACTCTTCTCCCTCTCCTTCCCTTTCTTCTTCTTTTTTCTTATTTCCTTTTTTTCTTCTTAGCTCTCTCTTTCTTCTATTGTACCTTATGTCGAAGCTCTGTATTCTGATCCTAAAGGGTAAAAAATTCCACTTGTAAACCTATTGTAACAAGTCAAAATGATAATGTTGTATTCCTATTGGTTAGAAGTTCACTTTCCTATTTTAGCCCCTCTTCTTCACTCCTTAAACACCTCCATCCATCTCCTAATTCCTAGATGCTCTTTATACTTTCAAACAAGCTTTATAACACCATTATTTATGATGTTATAACATGCACACAATATAAAACAATTTACCATTCAACTATACATACATTACATATATGTTCAAGTGTCCCAAATGCAATGGTGCATGTGTAATCGTCGTGTTTATCCAATTCATATGTCTAAATGATCATTCATCCAATGCATATGTTCATGTGGGATTTCAAATCATTTATGCAATGAATATATTCATGTGATAATGCCAATGAATGTGGATGGAGAAGTTATAGTTCTTCCCCTTTTATAAAGAATTTCGTCCTCAAAATTCAATACCATGTAACCTCTTCTTATGAGTGGTTTCTCTATAATACCTTAACTAAAGGGATTTCTCGATTTTGTAACTATTTTATCTTATAACCAATGATTCCATTGGTTCTTCAATGGAACTTACATCATCTACAATTGTTATTGCTGGATCCCTAAGTATATGTGTAGGATTAGACTGATGCTTTCTTAGCATACTCATATGAAATACATCATGCATCTAAGCCATCTCAAGTGGTAGTACTAGCCTGTAAGCCAAATGGACCAATTCTTTCTAATATCTCACAGGGTCTTAGGTATTGAGGACTCAGTTTCCCCTTATTGCCAAATCAAATTATTCCTTTCCATGGTGAAACTCAAAGGAACACTTTGTCTCCCACCTTATATTCCATTTCTCTTTTGTGTTAGTTTGCAAAGCACTTTTGCCTATCTTATGCTGCTTTAAGTTTACTCTTGATTACCTTCACCTTTTTCCATAGTATCTTGCATTAGTTCTGACCCTTCTAAAACGTGTATCCTTTTTCATCCCAATAGATAGGACTTCGACATTTTCTTCCATATAGTGCTTCATATGGCGCCATCTATATACTACTATGATAATGATTATTATAAGCAAATTCAATCAAGGTAATATATTCATCCCATGCACCTTTAAACTCTATCACACAAGCTCGAAGCATATCTTCAAGTGTCTGAATTATCCTTTCTGATTGCCCATTTGTCTAAGGATGAAAAGTTGTATTAAAACTCAACTTGGTACCAAAAGCCTATTGCAAACTAACCTAAAATTAAGATGAAAATTGTGGATCTCTGTTTGATACAATGGACACAAGAACACCATGTAATCTGACAATTTCATCCACATATTTCTTGGCTAAGTGCTTAAGTGAACTACCCCATCAAATAGGAAAAAAGTGAGCTGACTTAGTCTATCAATGATCACCAATATAGCATCATTCTTCTTCAAAGTCCTTGATAACCCATATATAAAGTCTATGGTTATTCTTACCCATTTCCATACTAGAATCATTAATGGTTTCAATTTTCTAGTTGGTGCTTAATGTTTCGTTTTGATATGCTGATAAGTCAAATATGTTGAAACATAGGTTGCTACATCTTCCTTCATTTTAGGCGACCAAAAATGAGATCGTAGGGTATTATACATCTTCGTCATTCTTGGATGCATGGCATATAGAGCATTATGTGCTTCTTATAAGATTTATCTTTACAAGTTATCAACGTTAGGCACACAAATACGAAAACCCAACATCAAGGCATCATTTTGAATATCAAAATCACCATTTCGCCCATAATTTACCATTTCAATCCTTCTATGTAACTTTGGACTCTTGCCTTGTGCTTTTTTAATTAGATCATGCAACATTGGTCTCACTTGAAAAGTAACAATCAATACCCCATTATTTTGAATGTTTAGTTCCATATTCATAGCTCGTAATTAAACTAAACAAGACAATGAAAATACCTGTAAATGAGCTACACCGCTTCCTGATTTCTTACTCAAAGCATCAACAATCACATTTTCCTTCCCTGGGTGATACTCAATGGTACAATCATAATCCTTTAGTAGTTATCGCCATCACCTCCGTCTCATGTTTAATTATTTTTGGCTAAACAAAAGGTACATTTTTCTGAATTAACTTAGTCAAATGAGTAGCTACAAATGAAAACCCCTCAACAAATCAAATATAATACCCAACTAGTCTTAAAAAACTTTTAACTTCTACAACATTCTTTGGGGTTTTCCATTTTACTATTGCTTCAATTTTGTTTAGATCTACCTCTATGCCCTTTTAAGAAACTATATGCCCTAAAAATACCACATGGTCAATCCAAAACTCATACTTGCTTAATTTAGCAAATTGTTGTTTTTCTCTTAAATTTTGCAACATAATCTTTAAGTCTTGTTAATGCTCTAAATCATCCTATGTAAGCACTAGAGGCTGGGCATCACTCCCTATAATGGTTTCCCATTAATAATATGTATCCTAATGTAATGGCAACACTATAATCAAACTTTTCTTTTGGTATGCATTTCAAAAATTCAAAACTCTCTGTGTTCTCTTTAGTCATGTCTCTGCCACTGATGGATCTGTGGTACCACTGAAGTCAACTGCACCCTATTTTCTTAGTTTATCATACCTTATTTCTCTTTGAATTTATAGACCCTGCACTATTAGTTCACCAATTCTATATTGTGGTTGACCATGAGATATGTGTTGTACATAATAATGCGTAAGAGATCTAACTCTGCTAGTAAGTTGTTCTCTTAATGGTTAGCATGATGCTTCAATGGAATGCAAATTGGCTGACTCCTCTCCTTGGTGAGCCATGGGTACTACCATGACTACGATATGCTAATGTAAGCTCCCTATCCTTATTCATTAGCATTATCACATGAATATATTCATTGCACAAATGATATGAAATCACATATGAGCATATGCACTGTATCAAATGATATGAAATCTCATATGAACATATGCACAAGATAAATAATTATTTAGACAGGTGAATTGTAAAAACACGATAATGACAATTGCATCATTGCATTTGGGATGCTTGAATATAAATGCAGTGTTTGCATAGTTATATGACAAATTATTTCATGTTGTGTGCTTATTATAGCAACAAAAATAATGGTGTTTAAGAGCTCATCTAAAAGTATAAAGAGCATCTAGAAATTTGAGGATGGACAAAGGTGATGAAGGAATGAAGAAAAGGGGCTAAAAGCAAAACTGTTTAACTTTCAACCAATAGGAACAAGCCACTAATCTTTTGTCCTATTAGAGTAAGAATACAAATTATAATTATTTGCCATTATGGGCTGGTAAGAGAGGGGATAAGGTCAAATTACACCAGATGAAAGAGAGAGAGAGCTAAGAAAGAAGAAAGAAGAAGAAGAATAAGAAGAAAAGGAGGAAGAAATATGGGCTGCCAAAGGTTTTCTAATTATGGGACAGTAGATAAGTAAATTATCCTCTTCTCAACTGAAATTAACCTCTCATGACATGTTAATCATGCATGGTTAGTGAGAATTATGGAGTAATTGAGGTAGAGCTCTTTGATGGAAGTTGTAATCCAATAGAACAAGAGCTGATTCTGTTGATTTTGCTATTAGAGCATAATTTTTCACCCACAATTTCATAACCTAGAAGAGGTTGGGGAAAGTGAAAAACATGAAAGTTGTAGCCTTATGTCTCATATAAATGCATATGAAACAGTTTTACTTGATTCTATGTGTGTGAAGAGAAATAGCTCCTTCATCAGGACTAGTTCAAAAATGAATTGACATGATCTCAATCTTCTGTTCTATTATATATTGTGACTTTATATTCTGATTTTGATAGAGTTCAAAACATGAAACTTGTAGGGTTATATTCCCTCTAAATACCCACACCACCTTTCGTTTAATTCCATAGACTCAGAATTTGATGATGGTCTAAACTTGAAAGTTGTATATTTATGTCTGATTTACATACCTGGGAAATATTGTTGCCAAATCCAGCATGGTTGCTGAGATATTGTCCCTTTATCATGACTGGTTGTCAACATGTTATGAACCTACTTGCCCTGAGATTGATCTTTTGTTTTGGTGACCTTATAAGCTGAAATGGATAATGAGTAAAACATGAAAAATGTTCATTTATATGTTTTGTAACTGATGGTAGTATATTATTGTAATTGGACTAGTACAATTTGAGATATGCTCAAGAATGTAAGATCTACTCAGACTGAGAGGACACTGCAACAGGGCAACATTTAAAAAATTCACCACATTTTGTGTGTATCTGATATTAGCCTAAAATTTGAATATGTTGTCCCATTATATGTCTAGTTTGTTTGAAAAAAAGAATCAAGCCATTTGGATAAGTATATCAGGAGTTATTATTGTGACCGTGTAGTAAGCTTAGGCTGCCATATAATGAAAATATGTATAAACACTAGGTACACTTGCATGAATCATGACATAACTGCATACCAAGTATTCATAATCATTTTTATATACTTATACCCATGTATGTATCAAATGTTAGGATCTCAATGCTTTGAAGAAGCCCTACCATAAAGGTTGGTCATATCAAAAGGTGAGTATAAATAATAATTAGATTCAATAGGTGTATATGATAATTGTATGATATGATTATACTCTTTTACATGTATATATGATTGAATTGTTACATGTTACATGGAAATAATATGATTATGTTCTATTACATGTATATATGATTGAATTGTTACATGTTACATGGGAATACAAGCCAAGTGAGAATTAAATGCTCTTAACGATTACTTGGCATATCATT
>CATIWR010123167.1:0-10636 GCA_949677035.1 Omphalea diandra | reverse complement strand
ATATAACTATGCAAACACTGCATATATGTTCAAGCATCCCAAATGCAACGGTGCAATTGTCATTGTCGTATTTTTACAATTCACATGTCTAAATGATTATTTATTCTGTGCATATGTTCATGTGAGATTTCATATCATTTGTACAATGAATATATATTCATGTGATAATGTCAATGAATAGGGATAGGGATGTTACAAACATTGCCTCACTGCACATGGAATTTAGAAGGCATTATAGAATTGTCATGAAGGCTCAACATTGGTGAAGTATGGCAGGCTAGAAATGTATGTAACAAAATGATAGCTATTCATGATGAAAAACAATGAAAGCATCACCAACATGATGAATAGACTCTTGGCCATCATCACATATATAAAGAAATTTAGTAGAATTCTTACCAATCACGAGTTAAACACCAAAATACTCAAATCTTTACCTTTTGAAACTTTTGGTGCTCAAGTGTGCAACTTTTAAGGGTCAAATCTAGAAATTGGAAAGGTGCCAATAGATGTTCTCATAGGCAAGCTTCTCACTCATGAGCTAGCCTTAAAGAAAGATGAGCAAATGAAGACGATGAGAGGGTATGGGGATAAAAATGATAAAACAAAAAAGAAGACCCTTACGCTTAAATCCTCAACTAAAGATAAAGAAGTGAAAGCTATCTCAAGTGATGATGTTGATAGTGAAAAGGAGGAAAAAGAGCTAGCCATGTTTTCTAGAAGGACCAAATGGCTAATAAGGAGAAAGAAGGGTAGGAGGAACTTTAAGAAGGCATCTTCTAACCTTAAGGAAAAGAAAAATGAAGTGAACTGCTAGGAGTGTGGCAAGCAAGGTCACATCAAGTATGATTGCCCTAAGTTGAAGAATAAGAATAAATGGGACAAGGAGAAGAAGAAAAGTTTCAACCCACTTGGGATGACAACTCTAATGAGGAAGATGAAGATGAAAAAATGGCAATCTCTACTTCATGGCACAAGAGGACTCTTCTAATAAGGTAATTTTTCATTATGATGTATATGATGATGTAGATGATGAGCTTTTTAAAGCTCTTACCTTAAGATGTGATAAGTATAAATCATAAATGAAAACTTACAAGAAGAAGTTCTCAAAGTTGGAGGATGAATTTAAATCCTTAAATGAGTTTGTAAGTGAGTTGAGGACTTAAAATGAAGATTTCAAAAAATCTGTAGAGAGTATTTCTAAGTTTTCATCTTCTATTAACACCTTGAGAAAGGAAAATGATTCCTTAATGTCAGAAGTAATTGAACTTAGAAATTTAATCTCTAAGTTGCACAGAGGGAAAAAAAAAGCTTTAGATACACTAATTGTATCTCAAAATCTCCCCTAGTAAGACTTTGTCTAGGTTTCAATGGAGCCTTTTCTCCTACACTACCTCTCATAACATTTAATAGGGCATTGACACCTCAAACATCAAGTATTAAGGTAATTGGGAGGAAGAGTGCTCCTAACACTACGCCATATATGCCTAAGGGCAAGGGAAATGAACCTTAAGGCTTAAAACCTAAGTCTAAAAAGGCTAACCATGCATACGTGTGCATTAAGAAGCATGCTCACCTAAACACTCATAAAAAATTCTCATCTACTTCCAATCACTCATGCAAATGCACACACTCGCACCATCATACTATGAGAAGGCCCTCTACTTATACTAAGATTGTATATAGGAGAAAGACTCACAAGTCTAAGCTCTAATGTCATTATTATATGAAGTTTGGTCACATAAACATTTTTTGCTATATTAGGAAGGCTCACCTCAAATTAAAGGACCCTTAAAGGACTCAAGTATGCTTGGGTACCTAAACAAAGATAATTTGTTTGTGTTTTGCAGGAATGTTTGGTAGCCACCAATGAGGATAATGATTGGCATGTGGATAGTAGGTGCTTAAAGCATATGATAAGAAACAAAAAGCTATTCATAACCATAAAAGAAAGAAAGGTGGCACTGTTACATTTGGGAATAATGCAAATGGTAAAGTAATTGCCATTGGAATAATTGGTAAGAATGGTTATTCACTTATTAACAATGTTCTTTTAGTTAAAGGTTTGCAATACAATTTGTTAAGTGTAAGTCAATTATGCGATAAAAGTAGTAAAGTCACCTTTGACCCTAGAGAATGATGGGTTACCACTCTAGTGGATAAGAAGGAAGTCTTTAAGGGTGAAAAGAGAGGTAATACCTATTTAATTAACTTAGACAATTTGGCTAACCAATCTTTGAAGTGTTTTGTCTTTCTTTGCAATGAAGCTTAGCTTTAGCATAAAAGACTTGGTCAAGCTAGCATGAAACCCTTGCAAATTTTATCTAAAGGAAAGCTAGTATAAGGTCTTTCTAAACTAAAATTCTCTTAGGACAAGACATGTGGACCTTACCAAATAGGGAAGCAACACCAAACTTTCTTCAAAGCAAAAAATGTTATAAGTACTTCTAGACCTCTTTAATTTCTCCACATGGACCTAATTGGATGTATTAGGAATGCTAGTATAGGTGGAAAGCATTATGCATTTGTCCTAGTTGATGATTACTCTAAGTTTATTTGGGTCTCCTTTCTTGCTCATAAGAATGAAAATTTTGATGCTTTCAAAAGTTTTGCAAAAATAGTTCAAAATGAAAGAGGTTACTTCATTTCCTCTATTATAAGTGACCATGGAAAGGAATTTCAAAATGAATCTTTTGAAACTTATTGCTTAGAGGATGGGATTTCTAATAATTTTTCTACTCTTAGAACACCACAACAGAATGATGTTATAAAAAGGAAAAATAGGACATTAGTAGAGATAGCTAGAACCATGCTCAATGAGTATTTTTTGCCAAATTATTTTTAGGCTAAAGCCATTAATACTTCTTGTTATATTGCTAATCGTGTTTTCAAAAGATCGCTTCTAAATGAAACTTCTTATAAGTTATGGAATGATAGAAAACCTAAGCTATCATACTTTAGAGTTTTTTGGGTATAAATGTTACATTCTTAATACTAAAGACAACATTGGAAAATTTTATTCAAAAACAAGTGAAGGCATTTTTCTAGGCTATTCCAACTCTAGTAAGGCCTATTGGGTATTCAACAAAAGTTCTATGATAGTTGAAGAGTCAATGAGCATTGTGTTTAATGAATCTAGTAAACTTGATATTGGGAAATGTTATCTTATTGATAAGCTTGCAAGTGACTTTGAGAAGTGAGAGATTGACTCAACTCCATAAGAAATAGTGACTAATCTTTATGACAGCAAGTCATCACAAGAAGATGAGGAATCTCAACCACAACAAGTAGAAAACCCAGCTCAGGAACATTCTTAGGATTAGAGATTCTCCAAACATCACTTAAAAGATCTAATTATTAGTGAGACATCTAAAGGAGTAAGTGCTTGATCTAAACTTTATGCTTTAGATAATGATCTTGCATTTGTTTCTCAATTTGAGATAAAATCTATTAATGAGGCTCTTCATGATGAAAGTTGGGTGATTGCTATATAGAGGGACTCAACTAATTTAAGAGAAACATAGTTTGGTAACTTGTTCCTAGGCCTAAGGAACACCCTGTTGTGGTTACAAATAGGTGTTTAGGAATAAGTTAGATGACCAAGGTTTCATTAATAGGAACAAAGCGAGATTGGTTGTAAAGGGTTACAACTAAGAGGAAGGCATTGATTATGATGAAACCTTTGCCCTTGTAGTAAGACTAGAGGCCAATTGATTCTTCTAGCATTTGCATGACACATGAATTTTAAACTTTTTCAAATGAATGTGAATAGTGCATTTTTTTAATGGTCTTATTGAGGAGGAAGTTTATGTTGAACAACCTCTTAGTTTTGAATCTCGTGCTTTTTTAAATCATGTTTTTCAAATTAACTAAGGCCTTGTATGGTTTGAAACAAGCTCCAAAAGCTTAGTATGAAAGGCTTAGCTCATTTTTTTTATAAACTAATTTTGAAAAGGATAAGGTTGATACAACTTTAATTATAAAAAAACACAACACAAATACACTTGTTGTACAAATATATGTTAATACTATTATATTTGGTGCTATTAATGAATCTTTTTGTAAAGATTTTGCTAAGTGTATGACTAAAAAATTTGAGATGAGCATAATGGGAGAGCTTAAGTTTTTCCTTGCTTTAATCAAGCAAACCAAAGAGGGCATCTTCATCAATCAAACTAAGCACACAAAGGATCTACTTAAAAGGTTTCGGATGGATGGATGCAAAATAGCAAAGACTCCAATGAGTACAACTATAAAGCTTGACAAGGATGAATTGGATAAGCTAATTAATAAAAAAAGGTATAGAGGTATGATTATCTCTCTCCTCTACCTTACTCCATCTGGACCTGACATAATGTTTAGTGTTTGTATGTGTGCTAGGTTTTAATCTTGTCACAAGGAATCACACTTAAATGTTGCTAAAAGGATCTTTAAATATTTACATGGAAAATTGCATTTAGGATTATGGTATCCTAAGAATTCATTATTTAGTGTTATTGGATATTCATATGCGGATTATGTCAGTAGTTTATTAGATAGAAAAAGCACTTATGGAACTTGCCAATTCATAGGTGATTATTTAATCTGTTGTTTAGCAAAAAGCAATTTTGGTTGCCCTACAACTAAAGCAGAATATGTGGTGGCAGGTTGTTGTTGCACCCAATTTCTTTGGATGAAACAATAACTTAAGGATTACGACAAGGATATTGATCACATTCCCATCAAATATGACAACACAAATGCAATAAATCTATCAAAAATGCCATCCAAAATTCAAAAAGTGAGCACATTGACATTAGCCATCATTTTATTATTTATCATGTCTAAAATGGTAATTGTTCTTACAATTTATTAACACCAATCACCATCTTATGGACATTTTACTAAACCCCTTAATAAAGAGAGGATGAACTTCATCAATAAGGAACTAGGGATGCTAGATGGAAGCTCCCTAGGGTGAAAATTGATCTCACTTAATAATCTTCATTGTGTTTATTGATTTTCATTCATTGGATGATATGTTTGATAGTTACGTATGTTGAATGCTTTGGATTGATAATGCAATTATGTTCTTTTATGTCGATTTGTGTGGATTGATCATCATTATATTAAAGTGATCGCATATAAAAAGGCCAATTCTTATTTCTCATTATTTTTCATTGTGCCATGTAATTCACGGTCGTTACTATCCATTTGTGATTGCTATTTATAAGTACTCTCAAAATTCTTATCTTCTATTAATTTACTGTTGTGATTTTAGATCGACACCACAAATTTTTACAAAATTCAAATTTGTTGACAGCTGACTCCTTTAATTTTTGAGGAAATCTTATATGTTACTTATAAGATTCAAAATTAGTAGTCGTGACCAACTAATAGCAAGTGTGAATTCTTGTAACTATAATACATTGATTGATTTGACTTTCATTTGATACCTGCTCCTTATTTATTGCTTATATTACCATTTTCATACCGTTATTTTATCTTTTTTCTACATATTTAAGCCATCCTTACATTCATCTATTCCACTTTTACCTTTTCTCTTCTTCTATCATTCTTCTATCTTCTCAATCTTTCAAAAACTCTCTCAACTTCAATCCTTAATGGCACCCAAGAAACTAACCATAGTAGAAAAGGGGAAGGGCATTGCCTAACTTCAAGGCCTTCTTTCCCTTCACCTTATGAAAGGGATAACCAAGGAATAAAATGAAAGGTTCAAAGCTAATTCCAACAAAATAATCCAAGCCAACAAAATCCCTACCACCTTTCTTCTTGAATCTCTTGGAATCAAGGAAGAGATCCATGTCTTTCTCTCCACCTTAGGTTGGAACAAATGTATCTTAAAAAATGAACTAGAGTATGAAAAGATTCTCAAGGAATTCATGTGTACTATCACCTTAAGCAAGAAGGCTAAATCAAAATCAGGTGTGTATGGGTTAGTATTTAGGGCTTTTGGCGACCACTATTCATAACCTTTGTTGAACTTTCTTCTCTTTTTAACCTTCAAGCAGGAGATAATGTTCTTTTCATTCCCTCTGCTTTTGATATAATCTATTCAAAATTTTGGCTAGAGATTTATATTGAAACCAGACATAACCTTAAAACCTCTCAGGCCAAATATATCAAAACCCTCACCAATTGGCTTCTTCACCGAATCATAACCTTCTATATTAATGCCAAGGGGTGATGGGAATGAAAAAGTTTCCTAGAAAGACCTAGCATTTCTCTTTTGCCTTACTAAAAATAAGACAATTCAAATAGGTAGATACCTTATGGACTAATTGATTCATATGAGTATAAATCCTATTTCTCCTCTCTTCTCATGTCACAGCCACATACGAGTTTGTGGGAGCCCTAAATGAAGAAAATGAGAAACTCCTTACCACCCTAAAACTTCCATCACTTGCCTTATTTGGTTAATGCCAAGGCAATTTATCCTTATACCTATGTGTATACCTTAGGGTTTCTTAAAGCAAATAAGCAAGAAATAACTCATCTTTCAAAAAGGACAAGGCATGTGATAGAAAAAAGTGTTTAACCCACTCCATCTCCTAAGCCTAAAGCTAAACCAAAATCTTATTCCATCTTTCTCTGTTCCATCAATAAGAAGCTGGAAAGGTGATAAGGATGCTTAAAAGCATATTTCTTCTTATTTCTCGCTTTCACAATGACTTAGTGGATCTATAAGAAAAGGTGGGTGCAACATCATGTTATCTTCCTAATTTTGAAGAATGGGAAGATAACCCACTAGAAAAAAAATAATCAAGAAGAAGAAGAAGTAGATGAGGCACAAGGAGGGGGAGTTGAAGAAGTTGGATATAGTGATGATGACATCTCTCCAACCCTTTAATTTTTCTCACTTAGGCTTATAATTCTTATTTTGTTTATGTTCTTTTTGTCTTTGGCCTAAATATATGATCGAGTAAGTTTTTTTTAATGTTTATCTTTGCTTTATATTTTTTTAATAATAATAAAAGTTTAAGTTTTTATTCCCTCTATGTTTGTTCTTAATATTCTTTATCTGCATAACTTTATACTTATCCCTACAATTACATTGTTCTCTCTTTTTGATCTTGACAAAGAGGTAGAGTGAACTTGCATGTTATAATTAAGGGGAAGTATAATTTGAATGGAAGCAACTTCAATTAGTTTAATTGCACTTCAAGTTTAGTCGATATATTTTCAAGTTTATATTGTTAAACATTTATAACAATCTCAACTTCAAACTTATGCATTCTTTATCCCTTGCAAAATCAATCTAAGTTGACAACATGAAAAATGGGGAGATTATTGGACTAGGTTGGTCAAACATAATTTAAAACTCTCTTTTGATCTTAACAATGAGATTGATATGTTATAACATCAATTTTGAGTATTGATTTTGTATATTTTAAAATAGGTTTGCATTGAAAGTTGAATGGGAGTCAAAGTCTCAAGTATTGTAAAAGGCCTCCTAATTCGTGGTCAAGAACTTATAATTCATGATCACTATCTTGTAAGAAGAATGGATGAAGTTGGGGTAGATAGTTTCACAAAGGAAATCACAATCGTGATTTAGCCAAGAAATTAATGATGTTAAAACTGAAGAATTCACGATGAAAGTCCTTCTTCGCGATTATGAATTTTGCAATTTCCTTAAGGGAATCAAGTCCTCAACCAAAGCATGACAAGTATCTTAAAGATTCATTGATATGTCAAAATTTACAAGGGTGAAATATTGGTCGAGACAGTAACTTAATAGAGCTACATCTCCTTGTCAAATAGCAGGATTCATGATGGCCATCACGTCCTAAAAGCAAATAAATCATGACCATGACTTTTGTCTAGCTCGAAGAATATAATGGCTATTCATCTTGAAAGACTAATGGCGGCATGCAACATGTGACTAGCTGTTAGATACAAATAGGATTGTCTACCATGATTTCTACAATTTTAGTGTAAGAAGAGAAATCGCGACCATGAGTAACCAGTCATGACTGCAAAATTTATTTAACACACATTTAATGCAAGATCTGCCTAGCATAACTTGGTTTAGATATACTTTATTTGTAACATCTATTTGGTGATTATTAACTATAAATACTCCACCAAGTTGACTTAAATGCAAGAGAATAACATTGAATATAACCAACCTCTTGCAATTTTGTTTCCCAACCTTTAATTCTTATATGTGAGCTATTATTGTTAGGAGTGACCATTAAACACTAATGTTTTTGGGTTTGAGAGTTAGCCTAGCAGTAAAACTCTTGTATAGGTTAACCGTAAGCCTTTGGGAAAACACTTGAGAGGTTACGTGTGAGCCTTGAAATGCAAATTATAAGATTTTATGTGAGCCATAAAACATAAAGTATAAAAGTTTGGTGTGAGCTTGAAAATACCATTTAGTGGTAGTAAAATGCCCAATTAGATGAATTGGGGAGTGGACGTATGCTTAATACCTGAATTATTATAAAATCTTATGTCTTTAACTCTTATTCTACATCCTCTATTTCTATCTCATCAAATCCTTCCCTCTAAATTTTAAATTTCCCACTAATTCAATCCCCTTCTTAGTGCTCAAGAGCTAATAGACTATTAATTAGATTAATCAATAACCCGGTTAAAATATTGAAAGTGAACCAAAGATGCCTAAAGGTTGGATCTGAATATTCGGGCAGTTTTAAGCGCCTAACCCCTTTCCCATGTCATACCCAATTTTTGAACCCAATCTCTAATGGGGTGAAGACAAAATAAGGCTTATAATTAACTTAGATTATGTTTAGATTTTGCCTTCCTCAGATTCTTGTCCTGACCAACGTTCGGTGGCAACTCCATACTTTCTAAGGATGGTACCAATGTATTGTCTTGCATTTGGTCGCCGGATGACCATCACTTTGGACTTAGGGCCTTGGAATGGCAAAAAAAGGATCACTGATGAACATAAGCGAGCAATATAAGCTAAATCATAATTTATGGGCCACTTGAGAAGGTCATGTAAATAAAGGATTTGACTAGATAAAGCAAAATGTGCACTTCATGGATTCAAAATAGGATTATAATAGGTCATGCAAGTTCATTGAGGCTATCTACAATGGCATTAAAATTGGAGGATATTGATAGCATAATTATGAACTCCATCAAGGATGTAAATGGCAAGGAAATACAGGCCTTATAGTGAAGACTAAGCCCACTATGGCAGACAACATAACATTTTGGACAGATTTTTTAAAAATTAAGCTAGGAAATGATCAAACTAAATAGAGTTTTAAGGAAGTTGTCAAGGTTGTTATTGGCATAGAAAGTGAAAAAAAAGGTAGATTACATACAAAATATCGATCTTGAGGTTCTAACTGATGAGGTAAAGGGTGAAGATGAAGGAGAGGCTCAAGCAAATGGAACTTTAATCAACCAACTAAATGAAGTGGATTTTCTTATTACTACTGATTTTCTTATTTCTAGTCTCTTTAAAGATAGTAATGAATTCCTTTTTAAGTTTAGGGTAATGGAAGATGAGTTTGCTTACTTGTGTGATATGTTTCCTAATGGTAGTATGCATAACATGCATTATTTCATGACATATTTAACATTAACTTCATGCATACCACTGCATTTAATGTTAGTACATAGGAAAATCTGAAGATTTTGGATATTGGTAGTAATGCCACATCAGATGAGTAAAGAAAGTTTGAATAATTGCTCAAGAAGTATCAGAGGGTTTTTGCTTAGGCGTACAAATATATGTTAATGGTTGATAGGCGAATTACAAAATATAGAATCCTGACCTGCCCTTACATAAAACTAATGATATATAAGCTTCATAGGATGAGACTTGAATGGGCTCAGTCAATCAAGGAAGAAGTAGCAAAGCAATTGAATATGAAGTTCTTGGAAGTAGTAGACTACCCCCGAATAGTTAGCCAATATATTATTGATACCGAAAAAGGATGGAGAGTAAGGATGTGTGTTGGCTATAGGGATCTGAGTAAAGCATGCCTAAAAGACAACTTTCCTTTGCCACACATAGATATGTTAGTTAATAGTGTCGTAACTTATGTTATGTATTCCTTTATGGATAGGTTCTTTGGGTACAATAAAATTCTCAAGGCTCTCATGGATAAGGTAAAAATGGCTTTCATTATATAATGAGGGATGTATTACTATAAGGTGATGTCATTTTGGTTAAAGAACACAAGACTAGCATACCAGCGAATGGTAAATACTTTATTGCATAACTTAATTCATAAAGAGGTAAAAAGTGTATGTAGATGACATGGCAATAAAGTCAGAAATAAGGACAAGGCACTTTAGAAAAGTTTCTGAAGAAAGTCGATGAGTATAATTTAAGATTGAATCCAAAGAATGTGTGTTTGGGCCCATCTCTGATAAGCTATTATAACCTATGGTCAGTAAAAGGGGCAACAAAGAGGATTTGGGCAGGGGAAGGCTATTCAAGAAATGTCCATGCCTAAGATAAAGAAAAAGGTACATGGTTTTGTTGGACTAGGATGATTAATCCTAGGTTTAGAACCTCTTTTGATCTTGACAAAGTAGATTGATCATCACTAATATTTCAAATAAGTGTTGTTTTTGCAGATATGAATCAATCTCTCGAGAAGAAATAAAATGAGTTGATAAACTCCAAAGTGACATGTAAATC
>CATIWR010123163.1:0-18539 GCA_949677035.1 Omphalea diandra | reverse complement strand
ACTTACCAAATCACAATTATTTTTTAGATACTGAAGCATAGACTTTGGACACTTTGGTATATAAAGTTTTGCATAAAGACACATGGAATATAGGTCGTTGGCTGAATTCCAACTCTCTCTCCTTGCGTCATGTACATACATTTGATAGGAACTAGTTATGGTCACTGGTCCTAACACGTGTACATTAAATACATATGGGATTATATATGTATGATGAATAAACCTTAATGTGTATGCATTTCTGAACTTGAAATGCCATGATTTGCAACTGAAGATGATAGTTATAATTGGTGATATCAAAGGATCAAGCACACGCGGGGCATATGTGCAAATCCCGGTGTGTATGACATCACGAGGCCGACGGGCAAATCCCGGATGTTGAGTACACTGATAGGTACCAGCTGTAGCCACATTGTGACATTACAATTTGTGGAATCAAAACTGATTTACAAATGAGAACAATGGGTATCACAGTTATTGGTTTGACAAATGAATTTGGATGTCATAGTTATTGGTATCAGATTAAAATGAGTTTTGTAAATGAAACGACTATTACATTTATTGGTATCAGAGCAAATATGAATACGATCATTATATAATCTACATCTGAATAACCTATAAGGCTAAAGAATGAATCTCTAAGATACTATAAACTTTGATGCAATGTGCCATGTAGATATTTGAAAATCCTTTTAACAACATTAAAATGAGATTCTTTAGGGCAAGATTGAAATCTAGCACACATCCATACACTAAACATTATATTGGGTCTAGAAGTGATAAGATATAGTAGAGAATCAATCATACCTTGATATCTTTCTCATCAACTAACTTACCTAATTCATTATTGTCTAATTTGATGGTAGCACTCATTGGTGTTTTTGCTATTTTGCATCCTTCCATGCCAAATTTTTTAAGTATATCCTTTATGTATTTGGCTTAGTTGATGAAAATCCCTTCCTTGATTTGCTTGATTTGTAGGCCAAAAAAGAATTTAAGCTCTCCCATCATGCTTATTTCAAATTTTCTAGTCATACACTTAGCAAAATTCTTACAAAAAGATTCATCAGTAGCACAAAAAATGATATCATCAACATATATTTGCACAATTAGTGTATCATGATTATGCCTTTTTATAAATAAACTTGTGTCAACCTTCACCTTTTCAAAATCATTTTTCAAAAGGAATAAACTTAGCCTTTCATACTTAGCTCTTGGACCTTATTTCAAACCATACAAGGCTCTATTCAATTTAAAAATATGATTTGGAAAGATATGAGATTCAAAATCAGGAGGTCGTTTAATAAAAACTTTATTTTCAATGATATCATCTAAAAAAACACTTTTAACATTCATTTGGAAAAGTTTGAAATTCATGTGACATGCATATGCTAAAAGAATCCTAATTGCATCTAATCTTGCTATGGGGCCATATGTTTCACCATAATCAATACCTTCCTCTTAGTTGTATCCCTTAGCAACCAATCTAGCCTTGTTTCTAGTGATGAACCCTTTCTCATCTAACTTATTCCAAAACACCCATTTGCAACCTACAATAGGGTGTTCCTTAGGCCTAGGAATGAGTTCCTATGCATCATTTCTCTCAAATTGGTTGAGTTCCTCTTACATAACAATTACCTAACTCTCATCATCAAGAGCCTCATCAATATATTTTAGCTCAAATTGATAAACAAATGCAACATTATTATCTAAAGAATTGAGTTGAGATTTAGTACTTACTCCCTTTGATGTATGACCAATGATTAGGTCCTTTGGGTGATACTTGGAGAATCTCCAATCCTTAGAAAGTTCTTGATTTGGGGTTTCTACTTATTACTATTAAGGTTTCTTTTCTTCTCTTGATGACTTACCTTCATCGTGGCTTTTATCCATCTCTTTTGTGGTTGACTCCAATTTAAATTTCTCAAAGTCACCTATGAGATTGTGAATTAAGAGAACCTTTCCTAAGATCAAGTCTACTAGATTCATCAAACATAATGTTCATGGAATTTTTATCAACCATTAAACTCTTATTAAAAACTCTAAAGGCTTTGCTAATGGTGGAATATCCTAAAAAAATGCCTTCATTTATTTTTAAATCAAAATTTTCAAGATTATCCTTTGCATTTAAGATATAACACTTGCATCCAAATACTCTTAAGTATGACAATTTAGGCTTTCTACCATTCCAAATCTCATAAGAGGTTTTATTAAGAATGCGTATTTTGAAAACACTATTTGCAATATAACACAAAGTATTGATAGCTTTAGCCCAAAAGTAATTAGGTAATGAATACTAGTTGAGCATATTTCTAGCATCTCTACTAGTGTCCTATTTTCTCTCTCTATAACACCATTTTATTGTGGTGTTCTAAGAGTTGAAAACTTATGAAAAATTTCATTCTCTAAGTAATAAAATTCAAAAGATTCATTTTGAAATTCTTTTCAATGGTCACTTCTTATAAAAGAAATGGAGTAACCCTTTTTATTTTGAACTCTTTTTGTAAAACTTTTAAAAGCATAAAAAGTATCATGCTTTTGAGTTAGAAATGATATCCAAGTAAACCTAGAGTAGTCATCAATTAGGACAAGTGCATAATATTTTCCACTTAATCTAGCACTCCTCGTAGGTTCTATCAAGTCCATATGGACAAGTTGAAAGGGTCTAGAAGTACTTACAACATTCTTTACTTTGAAAGAAGATTGATGTTGCTTTCCCATTTGGCATGGTCCACATGTCTTGTCTTAAGAGAACTTTAGCTTGGGAAGATCTTCCACTAGCTTTCCTTTTGATAAGCTTTGTAGGAGCTCTATGCTAGCATGTCCAAGTCTTCTATGCCAAGGCCAAGCTTTATTATTAAGTGACACAAGACATTTAAATGATTGGTTAGCCTATTTGTCTAAGTCAATTAGGTAGGTATTGCCCTTCCTTTCACCCTTGAAGACTACCTTTTTATCCAACAAAGTGGTAACTCAATATTCTTTAGGGTCAATGGTGACTTTATTGCCCTTATCACATAATTGACTTACACTGCTATTAATAAGTAAAACATCATCAATGAGAGAATAATCATTCTTACCAATGGTGCCAATCCCAATTACCTTACTCGTGGCATTGTTTCCAAATGTGACATTGCCACCCTCCTTCTCTTTTAAGGCTATGAATATCTTTTTATTGCCCGTCATGTGCTTTGAGCATCCACTATCCATATGCCAATCATTTACTTCATCGGTGGCTGTCAAACAATCCTACATAACTCAAATGAATCATTTTTGTTTTAGTACCCCAACATACTTAGGTCTTAGGGGGTTAGGTCTAAAAGGATCCTCCAATTTGAGGTGTGCCTTCCTAATGTAACAATGAATATTTATATGACCAAACTTCATGCAATAGTGGCATTGGAGTCTACACTTATGAGTCTTCCTCCTAAACATAGCTTTGGTAAGAGTAGGGTTTTTTCTTATACCATGATGGGGTGAGTGTGAGCATGAGCATGTATGATTGGGTGTAAAAGTGAATTTTCTGTGTGTGTTGGGGTGAGCATGCTTCTTGGTGTAAATATATGCATGATTTGCCCTCTTTGGAGTAGACTTTGAGCCTTGAAATGCCTTACCTTTGCCTTCGGGCAATGGTGGCTTAGTGTTTTGAGCACTTTTCCTACCAACTATCTTAATGCTAAATGTTTGACGTGTTGAGGCTCTAATGAAGGTTGTAGGTGATGGTGTAGATGAGAAGCCTCCATTGAAGCCTAGGCTATGTCTCACTAAAGGAGGTATTTGAGATACAATAAGTGTATCTAAAGTTTTTTTTCCCTTGTGAAACTTAGAAATAGAGTTTCTAAGCTCAATTACTTCACCCTTTAAGGAGTCATTTTTCTTTCTCAAGGAGTTTAGGGATGAAGATGATTTTGAAAGACTCTCAATAGATTTTTTGAGTTCTTCATTTAAAGTCTTCAATTCACTTATAAGATTCTTCAAGGATTTAAATTCATCCTCTAGCTTGGAACATTTTTTCTTGTAAGATTTCATTTATGACTTGTATTTGTCACATCTCAAGGTGAGAGCTTCTAAAAGCTCATCATCTACATCATCTAACTCATCATATTCTTCATAAGAATAGGGAGAAGAACTTACCTTATTTGACTAATCATCTTGTGTCATAAAGCACAAGTTTGCAACTTCCTCCTCTTCATCCTCCTCACTTGAGCTGTCATCCCAAGTGGCTTTTAAGCATTTGCTTTTCTCCTTGTCCCTTTTCTTCTTCTTCTTTAATTTAGGGTAGTCATACTTGATGTGGCCTTATTTGCCACATTCATAGCATGTAACATCACCCAATCTTCCTTGGGATTTGGAGTTGCTTTCTTGAAGCTTCTTCTTTCATTTCTTTTCCTTATCAGCTCCTTTGTTATTTTTGAAAGCATGGCTAACTCCTCCTCGTCTTTGTCACTTTCTTCTTCACTTGAAGCCACCTCAACTTCCTTTTTCCTTAGATAAAGATTTGAGAGCCAAGGTTCTTCTTTTTGATTTTTTTTATTTGTCTCTTTATCCTCTCATCTTCTTCATTTCTTCATCCTTCTTCAAGGCTAGCTCATGAGTTGGAAGTTTGTCTATTAGAACAATAATTGACACCTATTCAATCTCTGGATTTGACTCTTGGATGCTAGAAACCCTGACACCAAACTTTTCAAGAGGTAAAGATTTAAGGATTTTTGAATTTACCTCATGATTGGTGAGAATTCTTCCAAACTTCTTCATGTTTATGACAATTGCAAGGAGGCTATTCTTCATATCTATGATGCTTTCATTTTTCTTCATCATAAACAACTCCCATTCTATCACATACATTTCAAGCCTGTTGGACTTCACCAAAGTAGTGCCTTCATGGTAGTTTTCCAAGGCCTTCCAAATCCCATGAGTTGTGAGGCAATGTTGGACCCTTCCAATTTCTTTTCTTGAGAGAGAACTCAGAAGGATTGCCATGACTCTATTGTTTCTTCCATTAGATCTCCTATGAGCTTCAACCCACTATTCTTTTAGGATCAATTCTTCACTTCCATCCACCACCTTAGTAGGTGGCTTCCACTCTTTAGATATGATGTCCCAAAGATCTAACACATCGCTATCCTAGTAAATTTCCATCCTATGCTTCCAATGAGTATAATCGGATCCAATAAAATATGGCTTGAGATGGATAAGGATTCCTTTTTGTGCCATGATATTTTCTCATGCAATTAAACTTTGAAGTGAGATGAGGCTTTGATACACTTGTTGGCCTTAGTGCACTAAGAAGGAGGTTGAATTGGTAGGAGATAACAAAAATTGAAAGGAAGGTTAGTTGTTTAGAGAATTAAGAAAAAGTAGAAGCAATAAAGACAAGATATTTATAGTGGTTCGGGTGTAAACAAACCATATGTCCACTCCCCAATTCTTCATAACTGGGAATTTTAAATGGTGTTTCCAAGCTCACACCAAACTTGTACAATGTGTTTTATGGCTCACACATAACTTGTAAAAGTATCAACCTTTTCTAGACGAAAATTATTAAACTCGAGTTTTTGAGCTCTTAATCTTCATTATACGACATTTTCAATCTTTCAATCATAACTTATGCAGTTTGAAATTGTCTAATTTTTAATTCATATAAAGTAAATATAGAATCATATAATCTTAAAAATGCATATAACGCTTTATATTTAACTTCACTTGAAGTGGGACCTCGATACTTGATGTTATTAGCAGATTGACTAGATAACATAAATGGTAAAGATTTTTAAGTATATACTTTATTGTGAATAGTTATACACTAAACTTTCATAAGAACGTCAACTTATCTATATACCTATCATTAGCTATATCAACAAGTGATTGAGGGTTCTTATGCGTATTAGATGCCTTGTTTGTTTTAAAATTTAGAACTTATGACAACACTTCTTTTTTAGACTATACTGAAGACTCATAAGGAATATAACAACATGAACTTATAAGGAAATACCTGAGGAAAAAATCTCCCTTTGCTCAAACGCGGAGCAACTATTCATAGAAATATTATTATTATTATTTTGCATCTTTCCTCTCTAAAAGATGCTAGCTTAATTCAATAGTAAGGGGAAGATAAAGCGATGAAGTAACATCTTAAATTTGTAACTTGACGGGAGTCTAACATAAGCCTTGTGTAGGTAATAAACTTATAGTGTCATCCTTTAGGTCAAATAATGGTGATAAGCCTTAGGAATTTTCAATTTGAGGTATTTCTTCAAAGGTTACTAAGTCCTTTATAGTAAAGATGTTGGAGCATTGTTTAGTGAAGGGTATGTGAAGTGTTTAAAGCAAGAACATAAAAGAAATCATAACTGAAGTTTATGGTAAAGTAGTGGTAAAAAATATGTTAAGTGAAAAATAAACAAGTAATACATGGAAGTTAAAAAAGAAGACCTATATTCAAAACCCTTAAAAGACATAAAAACATGAGAAAAACATAAAAGTGAAGTGTGGGAGAGTGTGTAGTAGTGGATCAGAGCACATAAAACAAGTAAAGGACAAAATAGTAGAGAAAAAGATGGCAAGGCATAATAGATAAAAGAGCATAAGCAGCATAAAACATAAGACAAGCATAAAAAAAAAAAAAAAGGTTACAATTCATATTGTGTCATGTTTAATTGTGTCGAGTTGAAACACATATATAATACAAAAATGCTTAATCTAAACATTATCCATTTAATTAATTGTGTCAAAATCTTCAACCTTAATAAAACAGGTTATACAATACAACTTGTGTAACCCATTTAATTAATTGTATCATTAATGTACCATCAATGTGTTAAGACATGAAAATAAATGTTTAACCTAAAAATATATAAAAATACAAAAATATTTAATTTTTAACTAAAATTATTTATATATTGAAAAAATAGAGACTAAATATTAAAAATATAAGCAAATGTAAGATTGAATTAAAATATATTTTCTTCTATATAAACATTTTTATTTAAATTATATTTGAACGTGTATATTTATTCATGTATTACATGTTAAATCATTAACTCAATTATATAATCGTGTTTAATTGTGTCTATTGCAGTTTAGCGGGTCAATCCGTTTAAACTTACTTTTTTGTTATGTCATAAATTGGTTGATCAATTTATTATCCGAACCTTAGCCATTTAATTACATGTCATGTTGTATCGTTTAATTGGGTTGTGTCAAAAATTGCTAGCTTTAATAAATTATCAAAAGCCAAAAATAAAAAGAAAAGCATATATGTGTGTGCGTGTGTTCTCAAAAGCACTTTAAGGTTGAAACATCCTTGGAGAGCCTAAGCAACACATGTGAAAATGAAGAACAAAAAAGTGGTAGAAAAGTTCATAAAAAGTTATGAGTTTTACCCAAACATTTTTTAAAAAAGCTCTTCATATTCATTTCAAAATTAAAAGATGACAAGCCTAGAAGAGGAATAAAACTAAGGAAAAATAATAAATAAAATCAATAAATGAAAGCTAAGTAAGAGCATAACAAGAGTTTTATTCTTGATGTTAGTGAAAATTCTCTAATTCTTCTTTAATAGAGCTATTTATAGATTAGACTCCGTTGTCCCTGAAGAGCTCTAACGAGGTCAATAGAGTTATGATAAATTTTGTAGAATTAAAACAATGAAGAGAATCTACAAGTGAAGGGTAAGAGGAGGAGTATAAAGCAATTTATAGAGATTTAGAAATAATTGTCACCTACATCCTTTCCTCTATTATTCTTATTAGAGAGTTTCACTAAATGAATAACTTATAAGTGCCAAATCTTTCAAGTGGATTTTCATATATCATTCAGATCTAACCAAGATAGTTTTTAAGCACTATCTCAACCCTTTCCTAAGATAGATTTACAAGCACTATCTTAAACTTTTTATAATTTCATAAAGAAATAACTACCTAACTCAAATAGTGACCTCACATGCAAACTTTACAAGTTGTGCTCAAAGAACGATTACTCTTCTAATGACACTCAAGCAATTTTTACACAAGAGATGTGACACACTAAAGCTTTGTGCTTGAGTTTTGTAAATATAGTGCTTAAAGATTGAGTAAAGAGAAAGATTAGCTTTAATTAGCTCTTGCTCATGTCTTGACTTTAGCCTTTTTTAAAATATTTTAGCTCTCAATGCTTTCACTATTCATAAGCTTCTCAAAGTTACTTTAAAAGTTAAATGAGATTCCATTATATATGTTTTGGTCTAAGATAACTAGCCCATAAAAATGTTATACTTGACTTGGCATAAATCTATCAATATACTGTTAGACTCCTTTAACGAGCATTGAATTTTTGATAATGGGCATTGAAGTTGTAACAACTTCACATGGACTCATTATAGGCATTAGAACTTTAAATGTTTACTTTATATTGGTGTTGAAATCTCTAATAGGTGTTGAATCTCTTATAGCTGCTTTAATAGTAGTTGAGCCTAACATTTCACTTTGTTAATCCATGGACATGAAATTTTCTATAGGCATTATTATGCTTCACAAGCATTTTAACATCTCCAATAGGTGTTGAGTTTGAGAAAAATTTACACATACACTACAACTAAAACTATTGATGTTTTTCGATGGGTCATTAGATTCTCCTATATTTATTGGACTTTCCATGATCCTTAGGGGAATTCCATATGTATTGAAATGCCTTGCCTTCGTAGCTTCACCATGGGCACTAAAGTCTTCCTATAGTTGTTGAACTATTCAATGGCCATTACACTACTCCACAATTGTTGAGGTGACTTTCAAAATTACACAAGCTAGTTAAGGTATTTTTAGCACATTTTTTCAATAGGTTGTATTCCATTTTCAATAAGTATGGACAATTTTCATAACTGTTAAGAAGTATTCCATGGGAATAAAATGGATAAATCTTTAAATTCCTTTATGGTATGTTAAGTTGAAGCTTTCAGCTGCTTTTGCCTTGTATAAATGTTCATGACTAGTCTTCTACAATCCTTTTGAGCATTTGCAAGTCATAAAGAGCAACACCTTAAGCTAATTCCTTTGAACTTAGAATTAGAATGAAAATTGAGTGCCCTACAATCATTTATGAAATATTTGCACAATTGTTAGTCATCTTAATCACTTGTATATGATCATCAAAATAAGAATTAGAACCTCAAGGTTTAACATTCTCCTTTTTTTTTTTTTTGATGATGATAAGTAATTAGTTTATTAAGATAAAGCTAAATGTTAAATGATTAAATAACTCTCCCTCAATTTATACATTAACTCAAATTACTCACATTTAAGTTAAATTCAAGTTCATTAAGCAAATTATAATTAAGTAACTCTTCATGTTATGCTAGCCATTTAACCATATCAAAGTTAATATTACTTCATCGATGTTAGCAACTTATTTAACCAAACTTGAATTATTATTTAAAGGGTCTAAATCTAAAATTAATAAATCAATTTGTTTAATAAATTAAGTATTTCTCTTCTTTTATCATAAATAAAGATAAACATAAGAGCAAATAGAGTCTAACTATCTATTGGTGTAAATTTGAAAACATAAAGGAAAAAATTAAAATAGAAACTCAAAAAAAAGGATGATATGTCTGGTTTGGATTAGGTTGAGGTATGCAAAAAGGGTTTAGGTTATTAAAGTTATGAAGGACTTGATTCTCAATATGTTACCTTATAACTAAGACAATTGGGTCTTATTCAACTGGTGGTGTAACAGTCTTACTCCCTCTAATCGTTTTAAACCATTTCCTTCTCCTTTTATAGACTACATTATTAGTTTGATCCTCTTTTTCCTCTATATTTCCTATTAGAATCTTCATATGGTTTATAATCATGCCTAAAGTATTTTTAATAAAGATAATAGTCTTAGATACGTTTCAAGGAATCTTGCTTGGTATTAGTAATTATAAAGGTCTTATTGAGCAACATTAATTGATGAAAGATCTACTTTTTAAATCTAAAAGAAGAAGAATGAGGAGGAGTATATGAACAAGAAGAAAAAGGAGGAGCAACTGAGGAGGACTACTAAGAGGTAGAGTAATGTTCTTTCAATTTACTCAGTTACCTCAGTCCCTACCTTAATGACCTTATCTATTTCAACATTTAAGTCATCATTATCGTTTTGTGGATTTGTCTCCTTTGTTAGGGCTAATTTCTTTACTATTCCCATGCCAATAACATCTTCATTTATTGAATCATTTAGAATAATGTTGAATTTATGAGGAGCCAAATTAAGTCTTCATCTTTCATTATCATCTTTCGATTTGAGGAGCTTAACAATTCTTATGATGTCTATTTGGTGCATATATTCATATATTTAAAAGTCTAATTCCCTTTAAATCTTAGTGTTTTTTATTGAGTTTAATATATAAAAGAACCTTATAAGGAGTATTTATGCTTTATAGGGTTAAAAAGGAAGAAAAGAGCTCAAAATGCATGAAAGAGGTCTTACATGCCCATGAAAACAACTAGCAACTAAATGTGAATGCACACTTAGTTTGCTTACCCATGCAAAATTTGCACACCCAGTTTACGTAGCCATGCAAACATGGCCTACTGTACCCCTACGCAAAAAGGAATAAAAAATTTGCATGCCCATACAAATATTTACATGGTTATGTATCATAGAAAGTAAAAATTTGGATTTCTTATTCCACTTAATCACTTTCTAATTCAATTCCTCAAGGTTTTTACCTAGTACCATGATTAAAAAAATCCTATTTAAAGGCAAAAGAGGCACGTGAATTTGATCATCCAATAAGCAAAGAAAATCATTCAAGAGTCATAAAAATTAATCAAAGGAGACACAAAGCATCAAGCTTAAGGCTTAGGAGCAAAAAAAAAAAAAAAAAAACTACAAACAAAAAAGGAGAAAGAAGGTGCAATCATACAAAGAGCTTAAACATGAAGACCATGGTTTCCATTATACTTAGTTTGATTGTTCACTTTCCCACTATGAACTAATTGGCTTTAGGCTAAAGTTATAGATGGAACTTGTTTTAAGTATTATAGTTTTCTAATTCAATTCCTTTTGATTTTATTCATCCTTTTGTTAGCAATCATTGTGAACTTCATGATATTGATTAAATGGCCATTAATCATAATTGATTTTGTGAATTGACTATTGAGAGATGCCTTTCATGAAATGAACCTTTAGTGATTCCTTTCATCTATTTAATGTTGAGAAACTTTAATAGGTTATTGTTATCACTATAGTATTATTATGTTTGAAAATACCATTATATGTTAATTGATACTTAAGAGAGTTTATTTAATCATATGAGTTACTTGATAGTAACACTAGATAAGTAAACCAATTGGATGAAGGATTAGAAACCGTAAGAAGTTATTAAGTGAAACCATATTAAAACTTATAAAGTGAAGTTGAACCCCTAGTTATCCTCTTCTATTGATTGTTTCTTTGTATGTTGACAATTAAAGTAGTTTTAATTCTTATTTAAAAACTCTTTCAATTAAGATTTCTAGATAATATAAGAAATAAATCCTTAGCATTTTACCTCGATCATTATGAGAATGATATATATACTTTAGTACATTATAATACTTAATACCTATGCACACAGTTTAAGGATTATTTGATACTTAGCAATAGCACCTAAACTATGTAGTCCTTTATAACAAATTCAATTCTTTTCCTTATAGTCTTCTCTAACCTTTAAATTAACTACTAAGAGTGTCCACCTTTCTTTTATAAATTATGCATTATAAAAGAAAATGGGTCTTTCATAGAGTAGTTGCTTATGGACTTTACTCCTCTATTTATATTTAATACCAAGTACTTGTGGGTAATCCTTAGAAATAGGTCTTTAATTTTTTAAGTCTTGGCATTAAAGGAGATATAAATATCTTTTTCATTAGTAGTATATAATTAAAATTCATTATGGTTGATCTTGAATTCTAGGAGTTTACTTTTATTAAACCAAAGTTTGCTTATGTTGAAACATTGAGCTTATTGTGTAGATATGAATAGATATTATTTTCCTTTGAGTTAGAAGTACATTATGCTTGATAGTTCTCTTCTTCTATCATCATCACCAATTGCCTCATAAGCGGCTAGAAATTTTACCACCAAGTCCTTGTGGATATCCTTCATGAAAGTATTGCCACCTAATACACCATGTTAAGTTTAGTATTTTCTCATAGAGTCCATGCTTGAATTTCCACCATAAAGTTTCCTCTTTTTCATTCTGTAGGCTAAACTAAATTATTTGTTGTGTCTAAAGAAAAACTTATATAGTCCTGCATATGTTAGGTTTTGTGCTTTAATTAGAGGTTTAGGATATTGACTTGTGGCTGAGTGGCTTGAGTAGCTTGTTGTTCAATACAATTTAGTATAGGTTTGTTATCCCTGATGCACCAAGAAAGGAGGTTGAATTGGTGGAAAATTTAAATTTTAGAGGGAAGGTTAGCATGCGAGTTTTAGAAGAAGTAGAAGAAGAATAGGACACATACCAATTTATAGTGGTTTGAGTATTAATCGACCTTACATCTACTCTTTAATTCTTTTAATTAGGTGTTCCACTAATACTAAATGGTGTTTTGAAAGCTCACACCTAACTTTACAACTTGTGTTTTGCAAAGGCTAACACACAATCTTATAAGTGTTTTCCAAGGTTAACATTTAACCTATACATGAGTTTTCTAGTGGCTCACTCTCAAACCCAATCCTAAAGGATGTTTAAAGGTCACACCAAACTTCTTACAATTCAATAACAAAGATTAATTAAGAGAGAAAAAGTTGAGAAACAAATTTGTAAGAGTTTTTCCTTAGTAAATGTTATTCTCTTGCATTTATGTCTATTTCGTAGAGTATTTATAGGTTACTCCCACTAAAGAGACATTAGAGACAAAACTATACCCAAATATCAAAAGTTGGCAAAATCTAGTTTTAAATACATGTCAAGTAGAAGTCACAGCTGAGGTGGGTCATTCGTAATTACGATCTTCATATTTACCTAAAATTTTTCCATTTGTAGTGGTGAAAATTATTTGTATCTAACGGCTAGTCCACGTGGCAAAAAGGCATTGTTTCTTTAAACAAAAAGAGTTGTTGGGTCCCTCAACCTTAATGAAATTTGCGATCTCAATTTTATGCCATGAGATGCGATCCTTACCACGAAATGGCTTAAGTAAATTGGAGATATTGCTTTAACTAGGTTGTGGTCCCTATCTTACTTTTGCTTCTGTGAATTATGATAACTTAATGGGTCTATATGCATGTGACATTAATTGATTGATAATTTGAATCCCTCCAAGTTAATTCAAAGATAACAGTTGTGATAATGAATGTGATATTCATCACAAAATTGTTTGTCCATTTTCGTTAAGCTTGATTTTGAGATAGCGGTCATTACAAATAGTTCAAAATTGTGAATTACTAATAAATTTCCACACTTTGTGTTGTTTTCTTGCAGTTAACTTCCAATGAGTTCCTAATTTAGTTTCTACAAGATCAACACTTAAAATTGATGTTAGAACCTTTCAATCTACTTTGTTAAGATCAAAAGAGAGTTTATGACATAGGTTTGACCAACCAAGTACAATAAGATTTTGTCTTTATTTTGGCATTCCATTGAATAATTTCCTAGTTTTTGTTTATTAGAGATTTTTGATAAGACGATGAACCAACTACCTTTTTTCTCTTATAATTATCTGATGATATCTCACTTTATTTCCTCTTCCTAATTAAAAGAATCTCTTAGATAGAGCTACCTGAAAAGGATGAACTAAAGGTACAAGTGTCCAATGTTGAGTTTTTTTTTGTTGTTATTTATCACTGTTAATGCCATTTAAGATTTAATTAGGATGGGCTTTATGACTTCTAAGAGTCGAAATTAGGGATTGAATATTAAGAGGGTTTTTTTTTTCATAAAATTGATTCAAAAACTAATTTGATTGAATAAATAATCAAAGACAAAGGATCATTAAAATCTTATGAATAGGCAGGGGAGCTTAGCTCAATAAGTATTAGAGATAGCCTTTGGTGGGTTCTTCAAAACTCAAAAATTCAATAAAATGGGCATTAAATATTTTTTTCAATTGTTATGGGAAAATTTAATAATTGTTAGTTTCTATAGTTTCTTTTAGAATATTAATGACATAGAAAGAGCAATTTAATTTTGCTTTTTACGACTCCAATATACTAAGGAGTGACCCAACATATGATAAGTATCGGAGGAACCTTTAGTATAAACAATCGATAAAATTTGCATTGAAGGTTAAATAAAGAACTCTTAGGATACCATAAGCCTAAGTTACATACACTATACAAGTGCTTGAATGTGTTTGACAACATGTAAATGAGGCTCATTAGGTAGCTTAAAATCTAACACATAAACAAACACTAAACATTATATTAGGATTAAAGACAATTAGATACCAAAAACTCCTAATCATATCTCTATAAACTCATTTTACTTTTTTAATCCATGTTTAGCTTTATGTTGAAGCTTATTAAAGTCTTACAAGGTTTGCATGATTGCATGTTAAATCTTTTTAATAGTTCCATAATGGACTTTGCTTGGTTGATAAAGGTTCCATATTTTCTTGCTTAATTTGGAGTCTAAGGAAGAATTTAAGTTTTCCTATCATGCTCATATCAAATTCACTCTTGATCACATTTGAAAACTTGACATAGGAAAACTTTTATTATCCGAAACTACCTTAAAGGGCAAGTTAAAAGGGTGGTGGCAAGTTTAAACCTTTTTTTTTAGAAATAAGTGAAAAGAGTCAATCAATAATCAATGCTCAAGGATTTATAGAGGTTCAATTTAAACCAAACATATATCCTTTCCTTTAGATATCTCTAAAGAGTTGTACTAAATAATAGCTTCTAAGTGCTATTGAAACCTTTCTACAAGTGAATTTACCTAGGCACCACTTAAGCCTTCCTACAGTGGATTTTTAGGCATCACCTAAAAGCCTTAACAAATAGTTTATTAGCATTATTCAAGCCTTTCCCTAAGATAGTTTGAAGATACTATTTTGAACCTTTTACATGGTGTAAAGGTTATTTTTAACCCGAGAAAATACTTCTTGTTGACCATAGGGGTACATTTATGCTCTTCTTATATTCTTTGTAAAGTCTCCCTTTGACAAGTATTTAATTTGCCAATGGCTGCAAGTGTACAGATCATTTAAATAATAATAGTGCATAAGTAGTGCATATATCGACCCATAGAGATAAGGGCAATACATATTGAAATATGATAATTCTATTTTTATCTAGATAACAATAACTTGATATCTTAACTAAAACTACCATTGCAATGAAAATAAACTAATCTAATTAACAATGACAAAAAGATAAAAGTAATGAGAAAGAAATCTATTGATAAATAACTTAGGACATATGATCTCACCAATGGGAAGTCACAAATTCATTACTCTTTTAATGACATGTTAGATTAAGCATTGCAACTACCGATTGTCTCTATAGTGATTATGACCTCTCTTTCGAGTAGTCACTTGACTTTGCAATTCTATTTCATGGAACCATCTCTCAATGTGAAATAGAAGCACAATCACTCATTTAGATATAACAATCCTTTAAATGATAATAAAAGGTTTTAACTCAAAAGGATTGATTTTAGGTATATTTCAATTTACAATCTTTTGATTTATAAATGAAACACAAATCATGCAATTAGTGGCCAAACATTTGCAAGCATTAGGTTCAAAAGTCATTTATTTGTAAAACAAAAATCCCAACATAGTCATTAAAATCATAAATCAATCAATCTCTTCCATGGCTATTAACGTACTAATAAAACAAGATAAATCCAATAGTAAAAACATCATCTTAAATAAAGAAAATAAGAACAAAGAGGAAGAATTGAGAAATCTCTGCACTAGCTTGATAAATCTCCTTTTCTTCTTCTTATTCCTTAATCAAATGATCTATTGAACTTTTTATCTTAATCTTGAATTGAAGCTGTTGGACTAGGTTGGTTAAAACTATGTCATATGTCTCTTTTAATCTTGACAATGGAGATTAATAAGTTTTAATGCTTTCTTTAAGTGTTATTTTGCAAATTATAAGATTTATTTTCATTAAAAGTTGGATGGAAGTCAAAATCTCCATTTTTAAGAAGAACATCTAAATTCGTAGTCAGTATTCCCTAAATTGTGACTGCGACGTTGCTATAAGGATGAATGGAGCTAACCTAGAGGAATTTATGGGCAAATTCACAGTCGCGACTTAGCTTAAGAGAGCATTGGTTGATTTACAGAGGAATTCATGGTGGCATTCACGTCCTGGGTTGCGATTGCAAATTTCATAGTAAGAAAGGAGGGAACTAAAGCCACAACCACAACATACCAAGTGTCTAAGGCAATCATTAGAAATAAAAAATTGTGAGGGCAAAGAATTGGTCGTAACCGCTACTAAAGAAAGTGTTATCTCTTCATCAAATAGAAGAATTTTCGGTCTCAGTTGCGCCTAAGAGAAAGTTTACTCGCGACCATGACTTTCAAGTAGTTGGTTGAATGTAATGATTATTTTTTTAGACAACTAATGGGTGAAGGACACATGGACTAGCTGTTAAACATATAGTGGGGTTCTCTGCCATGATTTTTAGCTCTTTAGTGCAAATTGAAAATTTGCAATTGCAAAAAGCCAGTAGCGATTGTGACCTTCTCTTCATAAGCATTTCATGCAAAATCTGCCTAGCATAACTTAGAGATTTTGGGATAGTTTTTGAGTAATGTCTTTTTGGTGGATTTGGGCTATAAATACTCCATCAAACTGATGTAAATGCAAAAGAATTCAATTAATTGTAACCAAACTCATACCAATTTGCTACTCATTCTTCTTACTCTTTTTTCTGTGTTGTTAATTGTTTGGTGTGAGCAATAAACACCTTTGTAAGTAGGTTGAGAGTTAGCATATATTATAAAACTATTATAAGAGGTTGAAGTGTGAGCCTATCCAAAACACTTATAAGAGGTTTTTGTGTGAGCCTAAAAATACAAGTTATAAGGGTTTTGTGTAAGCCATAAAGCACAAGTTGTATAAGTTAGGTGTGAGCTTGAAAACACCAGTTTAGTTGAGTGAAATACCCAATTATGAAGAATTAGAGAGTGGACGTAGGGTTTGTTAACACTCAAACTACTATAAGCTTCTTGTGTTAATTTTTGTCTTCTCCTTCTTAACTTCCTAAACACCTTAGCCTTTTTTTAATTTTTAATTAACCACTAATTCAACCCCTTTCTTAGTGCACCAGGCCAACAAGTGGTATCAGAGCCAAGTCTGATTCAAAAGCCTAATTGTGTGAGTAAAGATCATGTCATAAAAAGAATCTACACTTAGCTCAAGCCATATTTCAATGGAGCATACTATACTCATTAGAAGTATAGGATGAAAATCTATTTGGATAATGAAGTGGCAAACCTTTAGGATATTATTGCAAAGGAGTGAAAGCCACCTACCAAAGTGGTTGATAGAAATGAGGAGTTGATTCCTAGAGAGGAATGGTGTTGAACTATTGTTGAACTAGGATAATCAATCCTAGGTTTAGAACCTCTTTTGATCTTGACAAAGTAAATTGATAGTCACTAATATTTTAAATAAGTGTTGTTTTTGCAGAATTAAATCAATCTCTCAAGAAGAATTGAAGAAGTTGATGAACTCCAAAGTGACATGTAAATCGCTACCGCAATCTAGGATTCGCGACCGCGACTCATGTTAGGACATGCTGAAAATCAAGCAGGTGAAATCGCAGAGCCATTCTCGACCGCGATCCTTGGAAAGAAAGAAGTCAGATTGACACAGATGAATTCGCGGTATAAGTCTTGTTTGAGTCACAACCGCGAATTTCAAAAAAATTCAAGAGGGAAGCAAGTTCACAACCACAGCTTGACAAGTGTCCCAGAAGATTGTTGGAAGTCAAAAATCGCGGAGACATCTTGCTGGTAACGACCGTGATCCCTGTGGAAGAAAGTTAACCACTTTGGCAGATGGACTTGCGTCCTATGTCGCGGCCTGTGCAAGAAAACTCGCGACCATGACTTCTGAAAGTAGGTAAAAGACAATGACTATATTTTCCTAGTGAACTAATAAGAAGCTGCCACGTGGACCAGCCGTTAGACACAAACGGGGTTTCCCTTGAAGAATTTGGATTTTGCGATCGCGAAAGGCAGTAGCGACCGCGATTTCATCTTGACAAACATTAAATGCAAAATCTGTCAAGCATGTCTCAAAGATTTGATGAGCTATGATCTGCAATGTCTCTTTGGTGAAGTTTGGCTATAAATACTCCACCAAACAGCCATGAAGAAGGTTGCTAAGGAATTTATTACAAGTGATAAAAGCTCTCAATCTTTGCTACTCATTTTCTTCATCTTCTTTACAAGTGTTAGGTGTAAGCATTAAACACTAGGTTGTAAGGTTTTGTGTTAAGCCTGTAAAAACACTTTTAGAAAGGTTTAAGTGTAAGCCTATTGAAACACTTGAGTGAGGTTTTGTGTTAGCCTAGAAAACACTTTGTTGTAAGGTTGTGTGTTAGCCATCAAAACACAAGTTGTATA